>JAKUAJ010000036.1:54075-137657 GCA_030562865.1 Kodamaea lidongshanica (nom. inval.) | reverse complement strand
GCTGCGAAGCAGTACTATGAGTGTATGAGAATAGAACTCTCAAGGAACGACATAATATAGTGCTGCGAAGCAGTACTATATGTGCATGTGTAGTATTTGAGTATAGATCTAACGAATAGTGCTGCGAAACAGTACTATGAGTGTATGAGAATAGAACTCTCAAGGAACGACATAATATAGTGCTGCGAAGCAGTACTATGAGTGCATATGTAGTATTTGATTATAGAACTAACGAATAGTGCTGTGAAGTAGTACTATGAGTGTATGAGTGTAGAACTAACAAATAGTGCGAATAGTGCTGCGAAGCAATACTATGAGTGTATGAGTGTAGAAATAACGAATAGACGAATGCACGAATAGTACTGCGAAGCAGTACTATGAGTGTATGAGTGTAGAAATAACGAATAGACAAATGCACGAATAGTACTGCGAAGCAGTACTATGAGTGTATGAAAATAGAACTCTCAAGGAACGTCATAATATAGTGCTGAGAAGCAGTAGTATGAGTGTATGAGGGTAGAACTAACGAATAGTGCAAATAGTGCTGTGAAGCAATACTATGAGTGTATAAGTGTAGAAATAACGAATAGACGAATGCACGAATAGTACTGCGAAGCAGTACTATGAGTGTATGAGTGTAGAACTAACGAATAGACGAATAGTGAATAGTACTGCGAAGCAGTACTATGAGTGTATGAGAGTAGAACTCTCAAAGAACGACATAATATAGTGCTGCGAAGCAGTACTATTTGTGCATGTGTAGTATTTGAGTATAGAACTAACGAATAGTGCTGCGAAACAGTACCATGAGTGTATGAGCTTAGAGCTAGCGAATAGTGCAAATAGTCCTGCGAAGCAGTACTATCAGTGTATGAGTGTAGAAATAACGAATAGACGAATAGTGCTGCGAAGCAGTACTATGAGTGTATGAGAATAGAACTCTCAAGGAACGTCATAATATAGTGCTGAGAAGCAGTAGTATGAGTGTATGAGGGTAGAACTAACGAATAGATGAATTATGCTGCGAAGCAGTACTATGAGTGTATGAGTCTATCGGTGTAGAAATAACGAATAGACGAATAGTGCTGCGAAGGAGCGAACGAGCGAAGCGAGTGCGTGAGTGAGTGCGTGAGTTCGTGAGTTCGTAAGTGAATGAGTGAATGAGTGAATGAGTGCGTGCAGTATTTGTCTTTAGAGGTAGACATCATAATCTGAATATGATTTATGAATTCAATACTTTTGCATAATTCATATAATTCGTAAATAATCTCCATAATCTTAAGCCAATGTCCATCTGGTTATCACATTTGTCTTAACGCTACATATTCATATCACTGACTAAGTAGTCAGCTTATTACTATGTGGATCTAAATTATCGTTTACAAACTAGCATTATCTCATAGTACCAGAGAAGGTACAGCTGTAGCCAATCATGAAAGCGATTATATGATACGATTTTTGACTCAAGACTTGGAGTATCATACAAGTTAGCAGGGAGCGATATAAGGATAATTTGTTATATTACCATATTTCCTACGTGGTCATGACTGTTGACGTCATGCTTGGGTTATAAAAACCTAGCTTAACGAGCAAAGGATATACGTCTGGCATGTCATCTGTGTGTACTGTAATTCCGTAGTTTCTCACGCACTCGCTCAGACTCACTCTCTCAGACTCACGCACTCACGTACGCACCCACGCACGCCCTCAATCACGCACTCACACAACTAACCCTATTTGCTGGTTAGTCTTCGCAGCACTATTCGTGCATGAGAATAGAACTTTCAAGGAACGACATACAAATAGTGCATGTGTAGTATTTGAGTATAGAACTAACGAATAGTGCTGCGAAACAGTACTATGAGTGTATGAGAATAGAACTCTCAAGGAACGACAAAATATAGTGCTGCGAAGCAGTACTTTGAGTGTATGAGTGTAGAACTAACGAATATTGTAAATAGTGCTGCGAACCAGTACTATGAGTGTATGCTTTTAGATTTAACAAATAGTGCGAATAGTGCTGCGAAGCAATACTATGAGTGTATGAGTGTAGAAATAACGAATAGACGAATAGTGCTGCGAACCAGTACTATTTGTGCATGTGTAGTATTTGAGTATAGAACTAACAAATAGTGCTGTGAATAGTGCTGTGAATAGTGCTGTGAATAGTGCTGTGGATAGTACTGCGAAGCAGTACTATTCGTGCATGAGAATAAAACTCTCAAGGAACGACATACAATTAGTTCTGCAGTCGTATGAGTGTATGTGTAGTATTTCACACTCACTCGCAGCACTATTCATGCATGAGAATAGAACTCTCAAGGAACGACATACAATTATTCCTGCGAAGCAGTACTATGAGTGCATTTGTAGTATTTGAGTATATAACTAACAAATAGAGCTGCGAAGCAGTAGTATGAGTGCTCACTTACTCACTCACTCACTCGCTCGCTCGTTCGTTCAAATAGTTCTGTGAAGCAGTATTATGAGTGTATGGGTAGTATTTGAGTATAACTCTCAAGGAAAGATATATATAGATAATACACCAAATACAATACAGAATGTAGTGTATGATATAACGTTTGATATCATGTAGAAAATAAAATATGGATGGTGTCTCGTATAAATAAATATGGTTTCATGGATATAAAAAAGCTCTGGAATAAGTTGCAGTATAAATTCATGGAAAGTGTATAGATTATAGTGTATGAAACTTAATATGATCATAAAGAATTAAATGTATGGCAATTTTTTGATATTAACGCTCTGAGAACGGTTATCTGATTTGGGACTCAAAAGCATACGAGCGAAGCGAGTTCGTGAGTGAGTGAGACTGAATGAGTGAGAGTAAATGAGTGAGACTGAATGAGTGAGAGTAAATGAGTGAGACTGAATGAGTGAGACTGAATGAGTGAGAGTAAATGAGTGAGACTGAATAAGTGAGACTGAATGAGTGCGTGAGTGCATGAGTAAGTGAGTGCATGAGTAAGTGAGTGCATGAGTAAGTGAGTAGCGAAACTTAAAATGAGCTCTGTTCGTCATTTTAACGTGTTTATAACATACCATCATAAATGATTATACAAGCATTATTAGCTTTTGATACTTTATCAGATGATGTATCCTCCATTGCCCTTAACCTAACAATATATATCTGACTACGACACCCCATCATTTTTGCTTTCGAAACTTCGTATACCAAAGTTTCTTGTGAAACCGGAAGTGATTTTTCCTGGCCCATACCATTCTTCTAAACAGAAAAGTCTACAGTCTGGCGAAACTAGTACAAGACATTTCTGGGTAAAGTTATCAATACTTTGAATAGAAGCGTAGCATTCACAGTATATTTAGTACTTGCAGTATCTGTAGCAACTCACCGCACTCTTGAAAACTACTCGACACACAAGTAATTCGTCCACCAAAAATTGCTCTATTCTCGATGTCTGTGTTCTGCATAGAAACTTGTCTTTTCGTCATTCTTGATTACATACTTGAACTCATGGAGCCTCAACAACCGAATCAGCGACCGAAATTAGCAACCATAATCAGTGAGCCAGGATTTCTCAATATTAAGCATTATCATTGATTATCATTGATCACTATGATTAATATTCATTACCTTTGTTTCTATTTATTACCATTGATTATCATGATCATTATTCATTCACACCACATACTCAAACACACTCACGCACTCGCCTCGTTCGTTCGTTCGTGAGTTTGCAACACAACCTTCCCTATCTTAACCTCTTAAAACCCGTGCCGCAATAATCTAACAAACTTGAGATACAGTAGTGTTATGACATACGTTTGTGAATTGAAATACTGTGTCAAACGGACAAATAAACAATACAGTACTCGCTTGCCTTGTTCGTATTTGCTCGTTTGGATTCGTTCGTTTTCACTACTCTCGCAACTTTGTATTAGCTAAACTGAGAGGCTATCGTAGTCTCCATCTCAAAAAGTTTTGATATTCAATTGATTTCATGAATTTTTGTCAAATTTTATAATAATCCTGTAAATATACAACTGGTACTACAATACTTGGGATTTTACATAAGCTGATTAAGCGATGAAGTCAGCGTACGACAGTAAGCACGCTAAGCAATGGCCAGGACGAACGTTGCGAGAATATAAGACAAGCATGTCTCTCTGATAAAAAAAATAGCAGTGAAGTTAGATATATTCAGCCAGTACCAATTGAAAGCGAGTAATCTTAACACTCACGAACTCACTCACTCGCTTCGCTCGTTCGCTCGAATACAAACGCTTCAAGAATTATAGCGAGGAACGAATATCAACCCGCATCATCTATTCTTCTCATCATAACTTAATCCCAGATACTCTACGTGATTCCATTTCTCCACCAAGATTTTTCGTTCGAGTTCCTTAAATGGCTGAACAAATACAAAGGCTCTTCACTTGGTGTTTAATCAAACAAGTCCAAATAGTGTCAAGTTCTTCAGTATAAACCTTTTCTTGGGTTGTTTTCGCTGAGTTAGTGTACATGACTTGGTTTGACTGTTTATTGGGCAATCTATATGGCGCTACGTTTATTTGACACTACGTTTATTTGACACTAAGTTTATTTGACACTTTGTTTCTGATTTTCATCTAGTTGTACATTTAATGAGATTTGATTTTATTCAAGCGTATGTGTGGGAGAATGTCATGAGCACATTGTTAAAGAAGAACAAATAGTCAAGTGAGGCTTGAACAAACTTTTTATATCTCATAGTTTTATGATAAATCTGATAGTAATGAAATAAAGTGCATTCAATTTATTTAAAAGCCAATGAGTTCGTGAGTGAGTTCGTGAGTGAGTAAGTTCGTGAGTGAGTTCATAAGTTCGCTCGTTCGTGATTGAAAACGTTAGTCGCGAGCTCGTACGCTCGTGAGTGAATTCTCTTGATATAATTACACTACTTAATTTGGAGATACGTGAATACGAAATCTATGATGACAACCATCTATGATTTATGGTCTTTCGATTAGTTGACGCATTATCAAAGTGAATCAATCACTTGTTCAATAAATCAATCATCACCACTTGTAATGCTGAATATATGAAAATCTCATTCTGCATATATATATGGTGTTCAAGTATGGTATATAATTAATATAATGTCAAGTATGGTATATGATTATGTCAAGTATGGTATATAATTAATATAATGTCAAGTATGGTATATGATTAATATAATGTCAAGCACTCACAAACGAACAAACTCGCTTCGCTCGTTTGTTCTCACTTCGCTCGTTTGTTCTCACTCGTTCGCCACATCACATGACATTACCAAAAAGTTAATCTAAACCATCATGGGCGTTGTTGAAATTGAAAACGAAGAGCAGTTTACCCAGTTCTATAAATCGGACCCATCCAAGTTAATTGCATTATACTTCCATGCAGAGTGGGCTGCACCATGCAAGACTATGAATAGCGTGTTCAAGACCTTGGCTGATTCCAAAGCTCTGGACCCAAACATTGTATTTCTTTCTATTGATGCTGACGAATTATCTGAGATTAGTGAATTATTCGATGTTAGTGCTGTTCCATACTTTATCCTCATTAAAAACTCAACCATTTTGAAAGAGATCTCTGGTGCTGATCCTAAAGAATTTATCAATGCTTTAAATCAATTTAGTGGTTCAACCGCACCCTCAACTTCTACTCAATCACAAATCACTTCCTCCCTGCAAGTACCTCAAGACAATAATGACGAAGAAGATGAATCAGAAGATGCTTTAAATGAAAGATTACTGAAATTGACAAAAGCAGCTCCTGTAATGCTTTTCATGAAAGGTTCTCCTTCTCTGCCTCAATGTGGCTTCTCAAGACAATTGGTTGCTATCTTAAGAGAACATGAAGTGAGATTTGGTTTCTTTGACATCTTTAAAGATGATTCCGTTAGACAAGGACTTAAGAAGTTTAGTGATTGGCCAACCTTTCCTCAATTGTATGTTAATGGGGAGTTCCAAGGTGGTTTGGATATCATCAAGGAGAGTATTGCTGAAGATGATCAATTTTTTGAGAATTTATTAGCTGAGTCGTAATGATTATGAACTATAAGGTGTTGAAGTTTGAAAATGTCAAGTTGTTATTTTTGTATTACCATGAAATATATATAGTTATAAATGAAAATGCAAATGCAAATGCAAAATGTGAGTTTATTAACGAACGAGCGAAGCGAGTGAGTGAGTGCTAATACGAACAAAGTGAGTGAGTGAGTTCTAATAAGAACAAAGTGAGTGAGTGAGTGCTAATACGAACAAAGTGAGTGAGTGAGTTCTAATAAGAACAAAGTGAGTGAGTGAGTGAGGGCTAATAAGAACAAAGTGAGTGAGTGAGTGCGAATTCGAACAAAGTGAGTGAATGAGTGAGTGAGTGCGAAACGAACAAAGTGAGTGAGTTCGTGAGTGAGGAATTTTGTTCGCACTCACACTCACACTCACACTCACAGTGACCGGATCACACACACTCACATTGACCAGATCACTCAACTCTCCATCGGTCTCGCCCTCACCTTTGGCCTTCTCTTCAATGTCACGTTGCATTTGATCCCCATGAAAGTACATTTGATCAAAGTTACAATTTCCCAGAACCCTACAAACGTCCCTGTGATATCAAATCATCAATTTCATCATCAGACCAATGGTCACTATCAATTTCATCATCAGACCAGTTCTCACTATCACTTTCATCGATCGGATCACTCAATTCTCCATCCGTCTCGTCCTCACCTTTAGCCTTCTCTTCAATGTCACGCTGCATTTGATCCACAGCCTCACGAAAGTTGTCATTTTCATCCACGGGGAGTTGCAGATCTGCATAAATCTGCTCAAAACGACCACCCAATCTATCATATAGATAACTCTTGCGATACTTTGCATTCAATATCAAAGGCATAAAGTACCCATCAATCAAATTCAAATTGTCAAAGTTGGCTCTCATGTCGATCCATCGCTGATACTTTTTGATGCTTGCATGTGTTTTATTGGATTGTCGTACCATCTTGAAGTGACGAGGGAATTTAATTTTGAACATTTGAGCTGAAGTTTGACTTTTGGTAACCTTACGTAGTTGTATTCTTGTGTTTCGTATTCCATATTCGTTGGTGAGCTCACAAAGAGTATCTGCCAAGCTTAGTCCATTTGCAATGTTACTTGCGATTTCCAAAGGGTAATGAGAATCTTGAAACACATGATAATTTTCTAGTAGTGACAAGTTGAGGAGTTGATTGTTATTGAAGGCTTGGAGAACTCGTTCAATGGATTGGTTATCTGCTTGATCCGCACTTTGGTTTTCAAATTCAGAGCTCAGGTAGATGATTTTACCAATGGCATGAAATAAGTTTACCTGAGTTTCTCTAATGTATGATATAGAATCGACATGATCATCATTGTCACCCTTTTTATTGCTTCCTTTCATCGTTACACCATAATTGATTGCCCACATTTGTAAATTTGAAATGACAGATCGGACATCTCCAATCTTAATCAATGATTTAGTCATTTTTTGTATTTCAAAATCAGGAATCCTTTGAAACACTGGTTCGTTTTTGATAATTTTACTTATGGTCTTTTGCATGAATTTGTTAGCTATGGTATTGAATTTCACTTGAGTAACCTTGTTCAGATTCATCATTATATTCCCCAATAACGTATCCACACATAGATTATTATCGATAGAATATGTATGGTGCCATCCATCATTTTGATACTCCACTTCTGTGAGACAAATCACCAATGGAGGTCTTGGAGACTCATCATATATCCATTCATTAACCACTTGTCTAAAAGTTTTTAACGTCTCTGGATGAAAGACATTAGGTAACTCTTCAATTATTACCATAGTCATATTGCTACCGAGAAGATACTTGCATCCGGAGAGAAATTCAGGAAATTGAGACATACTTGAATTGATATCCGAGTATTCAACCCAATTACTCCCACTCATAACGAGCGAATTCATCCCTGAACTTTGACTCTGTCGATACTTGGGAATCATCTCATCTGCCAACATCTTGATTGACGTGGATTTGGAACTGCCCGCAGGTCCTGTCAATACCAATACTCGCAGTGTGCCATTTAGCATCTCCTCCGCGGCACTTTGTACTTGTTTAAGCTTCAGCGGATTGATGCACACTTCATTGATGCTCTTAGGTGCGTACTTGTCAATCCATTGAAGGTTCTCGAGCCTTTGCACCTTTTGTTTTTTCTGAATAAACTCCTCCTGACTTGAGTCTTCGATCTCTTCGCTGTCTGATTTCATATTTCGCGCTCTCCAACCATCAGAAAAGGTTGATTTCCACTCAAGTATGTAGTCTTTAGTTGAGTTTGCTCTGAGTCTTTATTCTCATTTCTGGTGAATAATCAATCTATAGCTTAGTAATGTCATAAAGTTTGATTGTAATTGTCATATTAAAGTTTATTAATCTTCAAGTTTCAATACATAATTTTGATTAAAATGACAATTAGTCTTCAAGTTCCAATACAGAATAAATTTTGGTTAAAACGATAAGCTTTTATTGGTAATCTGAGTTTGTAAGCAATCCCATCATAGATATCGGAGCCTTTCAAAGCTTATATGTTGAGTCAAGTTAAGCTATGATAGCTTGGACCTTTTGGTGTTTTTTCGCAGCCAACTTGCAATATGCAATTCGAACGGTTGGGTTTTTCATAGTATTAGCAATAAAGTGTTTAGTTTGCTAGTGAAGCGAGCAGTTTGCTAGTGATTTGACAGTGAATTGACAGTGATTGGTTAGTGATTTGCTAGTGAATTGAAATCACACACCCACTCACCAACTCTCGAACGAACGAACTCACTCACCCACTCACCCACTCACCCACTCACTCACTCACTCACTCAATTTGTTCGTCAATTTATAAACTTAACTCATAAACGTACACGTTGTGTTTAAAGTAAACTCGAAATTGATCATCTCGAAATGCATATCATCATTAGAAATTTGTTTTTATTTCATATTAGTGATTTCGGAGTAATCTTTAGTATATCCGAATTCAGGTTATATCACAAATAGTAATAAAGTAATAGAAATAGTAATGAATATACATTTATAACGTTTAGATTAACTCATTAGTATTGAGATCATAGAGATATTCAATTCGTCACGAGCGTAGCGTGAATTTATCTCTGTGCATTCTACATAGTCTCACAATATATTTGGGACGTTGAGTTCGTGAGTTGGAGAAGTTTGAGAGATTGACTGAGTGAGTGAGTTGGAGAATTTTGAGAGAATGACTGAGTGAGTGAATTTCGAGAGAATAACTCACTGACTGAGTTGGCTCAAACAAACTCAAAGAATTCGCCAACTTATTTTAGAGTGCAACTGTAGAAATCCAGCAAATGTTAGACTATGACATCCATTCATCACATACATTGCATAATCCACCGCTCATCCATACATTCGATTATTAACTCACAAGCGAATGAAGCGAGTTTGTTGATTTTTGAGAAATTTACTATTATAACTTTAAAGGTTAGTTTCATCCAAACTCACTCACAAACTCACGAACTCACGCACTCACAAACTCACAAACTCACAAACCCACGCACTCACGAACTCACGAACTCACGAACTCATGAACTCGCTTCGCTCGTTCGCTCGTTCGCTCGTTCGTTCGCTCGTTCGCTCGTTCGCTCGTTCACTCGTTCGCTCGTTCGCTTTACATTGCATAATTAAAATACACTCGTTTATAAACTATACATTATAATACATTATTTTTGGCCTCATCAATGATTCACAAGACCCAGATGATGATGAACCATATGGTTTGGTTGAGGATATCTACCGTAGTTTTGATTGGCTTCATAAGATTGTTGATTTTCACCACCATTCGTGTTTGCACGCAGGTTTTCATAATTTTGCAAAATAAAACTCAGATTAGTTGCTTGTGTTGTTGAGTTTCCTGGATTGTGTACAAAGGTGTGAAAGTTTGGTAATTGGGCAATAGATGAATGTCTGGACTCTGAGCGTCCAGCAAACTTTTGAAATTCATTGCCGAGCGAGGGTTGTCCATTGACTGAGGATTGTCCATTGACTGAGGGTTGTACATTGATTGAGGGTTGTCCATTGACTGAGGATTGTCCATCAACCAAATGTCCATTGACTGAGGATTGCCCATCAACCAAAGGTTGTCCATTGACTAAAGATTGAGACGTTTGGGTCAAATTTTGACTAAATGACATACTTTTGGAATATGAAAAACTTTGACTTTTAGATGAATGTGAACTTTGATATGATTGTTGAAAGTTGTTGCCACTATGAAATTGTCCATCAGATCCAGAGCTTTGAAACTGGCTTGCATAAGCTTGGAAATTGGGGCTATTATACTGTCCAACTGATCCTTGGAAATTATCACCAGCAATTTGCCCAAGAGATCCTTGAAAGTTATCACCAGCAATTTGCCCAAGAGATCCTTGGAAATTGGAACCAGTAATTTTTGCTAGCGATCCTTGAAAATTGGAACCACTAATCTTTCCTATCGATCCTTGAAAATTGGGACCTGAAAATTGCATAGATCCTGGAATGTTGGGAAGATTCTGGAAACCAGGAGCGAGATATGGTGCGTTTGAGATACGAGAATCAGAATTCATAAAGTTGTGATTGTGCGGTTGGATTTGTCCTGTAGAGTGTCTTGTAGCTGAAATTTGACCCGAGATGTTTTGAAACCTGGGAGTTTGATTGGCCATGGTGACGTGATTTTCATTTTTGAACACAAAGGTTTTAGGCATGTTTGGGTGGATTGGTTCATTTACTTTGGGAATGTTGGTTATGGTGGGTTGGTTAATTGTACTCATGTTATTGGGTATGGTTGGTTGGTTAATTGTACTCATGTTATTGGTTGTGGTGGGTTGGTTAATTATACTCATCTTATTGGTTATGGTGGGTTGGTTAATTGTACTCATTTTATTTGGAATGTTGGTCATAGTTGGATTTGGGTTGCTCACAGTTGGATTTGGGTTGCTCACATCCAATTGATTATTCATTGGTTGGTTATCAACGATTGGGGTATCATGTTCGTCAATACTCACTTGGGAACTTTCATCAACACTTGTTTTTAAATTCACAATTTCATAAGCTTCAGAATCATCCATTTCATCCTCAAAATCACAATCTGTGGAATCACTCAATTCTTCATCTTCAGGTACAACACTTGGCAATATACCCAGAATCACCTGCATATAATCAATCTCCAAGACATCATCAAAGGCAGGATAAACAGCCACGTCCAAAGTGGTTTCACTGATATTGTTAGTCATTATGGAGCCACAATAATTTTTACCATTGATTACAAATTGAATCCAATCACCTTCTTTCAACAGATCAATATTTGAAACAGTTTGCTTTTTACGATGATATTTGCACAAGAATTGGTTTGCTTCGAAATCAAGCACAATGCCATCTGATATGGCACATGTTGCATGGAAAGCTCTAGTACATTTTGGTGAGGTACATTGGAAACATGCACCTTCCTCACCTTTACAAATCATACATTTAAGCTTCCGTTGACTTTTGGATATCAGATGCATACCCGTTACGCTTTTGGACACTGTTAGTTGAGGGAAGACCTTTGCACATAATCTATGAACACGATTTTTTTGATCGGATTCTAGGAGCTTAAAAGCTCGATGTGAAGCGATTTTGCTAGTGAATGAATTTGGACAAAGGTTACAAGGAGATTTTTTATGTGAATGTTTTTGAATTTTGGATGGTATTTTTTTGTGATGACTCGTTAGTTCGTTGTGTAACTTCTCCTTGTGTATCTTCTCGTTGGGTATCTTCACATTCTGTAACTTCTTTTGATCATTTTCTAAAGCTTCACCTTTGAATGGTTCATATGGAATACCTTTATATTTGCAAAACAACTGATCAACATTAATACCAACTGAATCTGGAATACACTCACATTTACTAGTCATAGCCCCTATAGGAAACCAATCATCGAGAGCAAAATTAACAGATTCAGCTAAGTTATAACCAAAGTTAAAGCCTGCATGATAACCATAAGGATAAGTAATCATAAATTCACCTTGATGATGAACAATTTTATTATAGGTTATACCATGTTTTTCTAAAAAAGTTGGCAGAACGGAAAAAGTTTTATGACGAAGAAACTCTTTACAATTTCTAAATTCATCATTAAAAGTATCTTTCATAAGGTTAAAGAATTTAGGTGCTTCATCTTGTGGAATCAGATACCATTGCTTTGGAGCACCGAAATGAAGATAATTAATCAGATATAAATCTTGATCTTCTAAATGCCAAGCAAATGTTGCTTTCCATAAGCCAGCATATAGATAAGGATCATTAACACCGGGTAAATGAGCATCCATTAAATCAAGAATATTTGGTAAAGAGGCTATATTCCAAATATTCATAGATGAGGGGAAAAGTGACCCTGGCATATCAGCTCCATACATTGGTTCGGCATAAGTTAGAGTTCTCCAATAATTTTTCTCTAATTCATCACATCTTTCTTTTGTAAATTCAGATTGATTATTTGAAGTTTTAGTTGATTTTTTAGATTGTGGAGGTTGATAATTTTGCTTACGCAGAACTTCTTCCCATTGTAACATATTGAATGTACGAGCCTTTTCAACGTTTTGCAGAGTGAATACACCATTCCCAACTGCATTAATTTGTTGAACAATTGGATTTTTGATACGAACCAGTTGTAAAGCTTGTGTAGTATAAATTCCTTGTAATTGGTTAGTCCATTCACTTGGAGGGATCACTTTAGCTATACCACTCTTCATACCAAATACATTGATGGCTTTATTATATCGATAAAAGTCTTTGAAATCCTCAAGCGTTGGCTTGAACACTGGCACCCCTCCTTCATAAAAGGCTGGTTTTACCTCTAGGGGTTCGCAATTGAAGTTCATATTTTTACTTTTTATCAGTGAGCAAGAATGATAAGATGAAGATGATGATACGATAATATGATGATGATAATATGATAATACGATAATATGATAATACGATAATACGATAATATGATAATACAATAATATGATAATACAATAATATGATGATATGATTTGATAATATAGATAAATAAACCTAGTATACTTATTTAGTTGAGTAAAACTAAACATGTTAATATCATTAACAAATGTATTAATCATAGTTATTAATGTATTAATATCAGTCATTACAAATAATCACCACATTAATCATTAATCACCACATTACCACATCTACAAACTATATTTCTCATTTTACGCACTCATGAAGAAGCCAGCGTATAGACCACCAGACAGAGTGAGCAAGTCTCGAGCCTTCAACGCCGTGGCCCTTACCGTAATCTTGTTGGTTCTCTTGGTTGTGTGGTTTATCCATGCCAAATGGGCTTTGAAGGTTATGTACTATAGACCATATGGTCATTTGATCAATAATTTGGTTTTTGGTCCAGGGACTTTGATTGCAAATGCAGGTATCACCACCAGGCTTGTATCATACATTAATGTCAAGTTGGTTGAGGATAAGATTGATGGTGATCATAAAAAGTATATTTGAGGGTAGAGTGGGATGATTGGGATGATTGGGATGATTGGGATGTTACTGGGGTGCATGTGGGATGCATGTGGGATGCTTGTGGGATGTTACTAGGATGTTACTGAGATACATCTAGGATGCTTTCGGAATGCTTGTGGGATACACTTGATCTTACACTTTGATAAACACTTATATGTGTATTCCAATATTCTTGATATCGATATATTCAATAAAACAAATTATACAACGGAATTCACATTCAGAATACACCTCAAATGAAAACATTACAACGACACTTTAGAGACTACTCTACACTACAGTCTGACACTCTAGAGAATACTCTACACTACAGTCTCATTACAACGAAACTCTTGAGAATAATCTACACTACAGTCTGACACTCTAGGGAATACTCTACACTACACTCATTACACACTCTCCATAACAAAAATTCAATAAAGGACGGTACGCTTACATGTCAACCTACAATTCTCAACATATCCATGTTGGATCATATTAATACAAAGAGCTAGCTAAAACCGCCAAATAAACTATACATTTAGTGTCAAATGCCATGACGGGCCTTATACGCATGACAGTCTCAATGGTCTTGCTGACGGGTCATTATACGCATGGCAGTTTCAATGGTCTTGCTGACGGGCCCTTATACGCATGACAGTTTTAATGGTCTTGCTGACGGGCCAATACCAACAAACTAACGAAGCGAGTGATTAGGGGACCCTTTAGAATTTCTTGCAAATGATAGATTTACTGAAAACTAATCGTTACTACCCCCTCAAGTAACCTTGAGAAAAATCATCAAAGGGTTGTATTGTGCAAATGGTGTCTTTACTGCAGTAATGATACACAAGAGGGTTGAGAGGAGACAAGAGGGAAGCAGAGGAGGTGAGCGAGTGATTTCTTGTGGATCCTTATCAAGGGTAAATTTTTGTGGTGTATTATTGTGAAGGGGATTTGGTTTTAGTGGGATCATGATGTGTATGGATAATACGAATGGGATAATGATGTGCATGTATAATAAGAATGGGATAATGATGTGTATGTATAATACCAATGGGATAATGATGTACATGTATAATACCAATGGGATAATGATGTACATGTATACTACGAATGGGATAATAATGTGTGGTTCAAAAATTATCATGATTATCTTTATTTCGCAGAATTCACCATTCGATACTCATAGAAATGATACTCAGATTATAAATACAGTGTTGAATTCATAAAAACTAGCTTGAATTCAAACGTACAGACAAACAAAATATGATTATACTCTGGATCAAATCAACCATTCACTTTGCTGCACTTTATGCATTCTGGAAAGTCGCTTCGCAGCAGTTTACATAATATCAAGTCGCTTCGCAGCAGTTTCAAACAAAAGTGAGCACTGTAAAGACCTATACTGCAATAACCACTTGATAGCACCACACTGGTGAATTATCACCAAATTCTCAAATTCAAATGAGTATCAAGCAAAACGATTCCAAAGAGATTACAATTGATAATTTATAACTAGTTATCTAAAGTTTTAGCTCACTCACTCATGAACTCACTCACTGGAGAGCACCGCAACGATTATCACTCCCAGTAATAAAAATCTAAAGCTACGTTAAACTGGTTTAAATGAAAACGCTCAGTTTGGATACTATTAGCTCTTACAAATATTAATTAAACTAGATCAAAATGCAAAATGTTTATTGTTACCAAGTTTAGCCAAAGAAATGAAATGTGAATGTAATAGATTAGTTTTTAATAAAGGTTCAAATGATTGTTTGAATGATTATTTAGTAAGGGTAGGAATAAGAGCAAATCACGAATGAATGAATGAATGAATGAATGAACGAATGAACGATTGAACGATTGAATGAACGAACGATCGAACGAGCGAACCCACGAACTCACGAACTCACGAACTCACGAACTCACGAACTCACGAACTCACGAACTCACGAACTCACAAACTCACGAGCGAGCGAACGAGCGAACGAGCGAACGAACGAGCGAGCGAACTCACAAACTCACAAATTCACGAACTTACGAACTCACAAACTCACAAACTCATGAACTCACTCACTCGCTTCGCTCGTTCATTCATTCGCTCGTCCGTTCGCTCGCTCGTTCCCTAGTAATCTCAATAACACTAACACTAACCTCATCATCCTCCAGGTCCGGAATCTCAACATCCAGGTCCACCTCCGGATGTACACTCTCTAATTTCCGCACACTAAACCTATTCTCCTGGTCAGTGTATTCTTTAAACGGCAAGTTACTCTCCACCTGGAGCCTTGTAGTGTAAAGAAGCTTTCGATTCTTCTTAGCCGGCGAATTTTGTGAAAATCTGGTTTTTGCAGTCGAGTATTCATCATCGGAATACACAACTTCGCTTGATTGCGTTGGTGACTTCTTTGCGAAAAACTCCAGAAACGTGCTCATGGAGTCTGGTATGATGACATGTTTTCCCGTAATCTTTGTTGGAGAGTCCGGCAAGAAATCCGGAGACCGTATGGATTGGAGGATTTGAGACCTGATGGAGCCCAGACCCAACCCCCTGACCTTTGTCTCTGGGGTGTTGACTGCTGAGTTTATTGGTGTTGATTTTACATTCACCACGGATATGTCTTTGCTTGGGGAGGTGAATTGGGTCTTGTCTATAGGGGTTTTTTCTGTATCAGACGTTAATTTGGTATTGGGGATGTTTCGTTTTGGAGTTGCAAATTTATTTTTGGAGGGACTCCTAAATGGTGATTCATCTTTATTAGCTTTCATCATATATGGGGACTCATCTTTATTAGGTTTCATCATATCTGGTGACTCATCTTTTTTGGAATCCAGCATACCCATTACATCAACATTACTGGTGTATGCACTATCCACAAAAGGTGACTTTACTGGGGTTGATTTTAATTTGCCAACCAAACTATGCACCTTTTGGAAATCCAAGCTATCCTCAACTTCAACTAGTTGAGTTTGCGAGTCGGCAAAAGGAAAGCTGTAGAATGACGTTAGTTCGGCCTCTTTTTGTCTTGAATTAAACGTTTCTGTGATTTGATTAGAGGGTAAATCTGTATGATGTATTGGTGTGGTTAGTTGTAATGGTTCAATTTCTGGTTCCAGGTCCAGTATTTGATCGGGTATATTAATGGGGTAACTTTTGATTTCCAAATCAGATTCGAATTCATCGAGCTTATGAGAATTGGCATCATGCTTATTAGATGATTCAGATACATCATGCTTGGTTACAGATGGCTTATTCGTCTCTTCTCCATTCTCTTCTTTGTCATCCTCTTCTTCCAGCATTTTCAACACATCCTGCGATAATGTCATGATAAACAAAGACAGCTCATCAAACGATCCAGCGCTCAAGTCACCATCCATTTGTTCATCATTCAAGTCATAAAGCCACCTGAGGTCCTCCTTGGTAAAGGGGCTCTCTGGTTTCAACAGTGCTTGAGACCACAAACTACCGTCATTCAGTTCCAGAGCAATCCGGCTGGTGATCCACTTTAAATTCTTCTTACCAACCGATCCCAAGTCAGGAAATTTAAGCTGGATGTGACGTAGAATCTGGGCCCAGTCATTTTGGTTATACACGCTTGAGGTGGACTCCACATCAAGCTTAGTGATATCACTCTTTTTCTTCAAGTGGTTAACAAAGTCATCAATCTTGGATTGGTTCAGAAAATATGCTAACGTGTTTTGGGAGAATTGACTTCTTGCAAGTTCATCCAAGGTGGTTTTGGGTCGTTTGGGCCGCTTCTTGCGTGCCTTGGTTTTCTTTAGCGTGGGCTGTTTGAGTGGGTCTAGGCTGTTGCTGTATCGTTTGAGTATGGGGAGTTTTTGCTTTAGTAATTCATCGCGTTCCTCCTCCATTAGCGTCTCTTCGTGTCGTACCTGCATTTGGGTGGATATAAAGTGGTTCATATTGGTAATTTTGATAGTGCGATAGTGCGACGAATAGTACTGCGAAGCAGTACTATGAGTGCTTGATATTGATAGTGCGACTAGTGCGACGAATAGTACTGCGAAGCAGTACTATGAGTGCTTGATATTGATAGTGCGACTAGTGCGAGGAATAGTACTGCGGAGCAGTACTATGAGTACTTGATATTGATTGTGCTTCATATTGAATATGCTTGATATTGAACGCGCTTGATATTGAATATGCTTGATATTAAATGTGCAAAAACATAACGAATATTACCTTCATCCATTATTCCGGTACGGATCTTTAGAGGTTTGTTCCCTTGAGATAGTATATATTGATTGGAATCGCTGGGACAGTATACATTGATTGGAAGAGTGATCTGAGGGTGATTCCAAAAAAGATGTTATATACACTTTTTTGATTAACATGATATCTTTAACTGACATCTTTAACTGAAATGGTACCTTCAATCAACATGATATCCTTACTATCATGATATTTTCAGTCAACATAACACCTTTAAAGTATACGAGTACTTGAAACGACTCCTTGACCTCTAATTACCAATCCACCCTTTTCGGTACACCATTTATTATCAAGTTATCAAGTTCTTTGATACTCTATTTCACTAAGCTATAATGTCAAAAATGCAACCTTTTGGCTGCAAAAGTGAGCAAACAAACGAGCGAAGCGAGTTTGTGTTTTTAGAGGTTAGTTTGATTATTATTGAGTGCGTGTAGAATGAGCGAGTTCGTGAGTGCGTGTGGAATGAGTGAGTTCGTGGGTGCGTGTAGAATGAGTTCTTACCGACTGAGTTCTTACCGAATGACTGAGTTATCACCAACTAACGTATCACCAAATAACTCTGAGTGCTCAATACTCATTTTAAAACAAATACTTTATATTAGCTATAATACACAAGAAAGGACATATTGTCAAGTGTAACAGTGCGAGTAAACGAGCTTACTCGTTTGCTCGACTCACTCACTCACGCACTCACTCGCTTCACTCGTTTGTGCTCAGCGAAGGTAACCTTGAGAAAAAATGAAGGGGGGACCCTTGAGATTTTGTTGCAAAAGTTCAGAATTCGTACCAAAGGGGGTACCCTTGAAAGAATCCTAAGTGCTGGGAAACATGAATAATATCATGTTGCGTTGATGTGCCTACAATCGTATTTCTTATACTGCTAATTTGCTAGCAAGGTATGTTCGATTATTGCGGTACGGATATTTACAGGTTTGTTCCATTAATTTGCCAATACATAATTGTAGTATATTATAGTATTCGTCCAGGCTCCTTTGAATGAAATGTTTGATAATTGTGATAAAAATACATATTAATGGTGAATTAAAATGCTTTGTTTCCAGTAGTTTGGAAACTAAATCAAGCACTGCACTGCAATATCTTGAAGTATAAGGTGCGAGCATAAGGTGCGAGCATAAGGTGCGAAGCACCTTAGAATCAGACCCAGCCAGACTCCAGCCAGCGAAAGAATCAGACCCGGCTAATCAGACCCAGCGAATCAGACCCAGCGAATAAGACCCACCCAGACTCCACCAGCGAACAAATTATCCATATGTTCTTGTCCTAATGAAATCATCAACTGTTACCGGTTACACATGTCTTTGCTCACCGATTGGCAATTCACTGCTCTGCACACTGACACCCTCAGTCAGCAATGCCTTAATCTCCCATTTAGACGTCCTCTTGTTATAGCTCGCCACCTCTTGGATCGTGCTTCTCAACAATGATTTCGTGTAATCCTTAAATTCCTTCTTTGAGAGCTCCACCAATGTTCCAATACTAAAGTCGTCGTTTCTCTTTATAAATTCAATCAATTGATCAATCACGTCTTGATCCTTGATGATTTTTTTCTGTGGAACGAGAACATTGACAATCTTTGGCGGGTCATGCTCAGAGGGGCTTGTAGGTATGGGTATGGGAAGCTGCAAATCCTTAACCATTAGTGTGGTTGTGAAAGGAGCAAAGAAGTCATCGTTGGATCCGTCGTTGATCTTGATGCCAACCACCAACAGATGAACTTTTGTTCTTGCTGATGTTTGTTCATTGTCTTCAACAAATTCATTCATGTCGTCGTCTTCAACCAAGTCTTCTTCGTCCTCGTCTTCGTCATCCAAGTCCTCACCTTCTTCGTCTTCCATGTTCCACTCCAAATCCGAGTCGTAGTCATATTGAAGCCCCGTCGTGGTTGTGTCGGTAGGGCTTTTTAAAATCACCAGATGTGCTTTTGAAAACCATGTGCCTATGTATGGAGGTTTTGAATTCTCGTAAAAGCTGATGTATTTGATTGGTGGGATTTGGTGCAACATTTGGTTGATTTGAGTTTGAGTTGTTTGTGAATTGTTTAAGGCATCCACTATCTCTTCTGGTGTTATTTGAATTGGGTTCAATGGTATTGGTTTGAATTTAGCGAAAAATGAACCAATTGAATATTCTGTTGTCGTTGGCTTACTCCACTTGAAAATTTCATCTATCCGCTTCTCGGATTCGCTAATCTCTCCTTCACTCAACTGCGCATTCTTTGCCAAAATCACATTCTTCTTTTGGAAATAAGGTAGGAAATCTTTGGAATAATCACTCTTTACAGCTTTGGTTACATTAGCTTCATTTGGTTTTTTCTGGAAAAACGATGAAATCTTCATTTGATTGCGTTCTTTCAACTCCTCCATGCGTTTCTTCTCCTCTTCAATCTTCCGTTTCTCTTCCTCCACTCGTTTTTTTTCATCTTCAGCCTTTTGTTTCTTCTCTAATCGTTGTCTTTCACGTTCTTCCTGTGCAGCTAATTTTCGATTCTTCTCCTCTTCTTTCTTACGTTCCCGTTCAGCTTTCTCTTCCTCTTTCTTGCGTTCTCGTTCAGCTTTTTCTTCCTCTTTCTTGCGTTCTCGTTCAGCTTTCTCTTCCTCTTTCTTGCGTTCTCTTTCAGCTTTTTCTTCTTCTTTCTTGCGTTCTCGTTCAGCCTTTTCTTCTTCTTTCTTGCGTTCTCGTTCAGCCTTTTCCTCTTCTTTCTTGCGGTCTCTATCTATTCTTTCTTCCTCTTTCTTGCGTTCTCTATCTATTCTTTCTTGTTCTTTTTTACGTTCCTTATCAAGTTTTTCCATTTCCTTGATCGTATCTTTATCTTTGGTATTGTCTTGTTGATCTTCTTGATGATTTTTGACTTTTTGATCATTTTTATCTTCTTGGTGATTCTTGACTATTTGATCTTTATTAACTTGATTATAATCATTCATTCGATTGTTCTCCTCTTGTGATCTTGTGATTGTCTCATGGTTTTCGTTTGTTATGGCCTGACTTTCATTATCTATCTTGGATCTCTTCTTAGGTGGTGTGACGGTATTATACACGCGTTTACCTGTTTCGGTTGTCATTGATATGGAATTTGTTTTTGACGTGCGATATGAATAGTGCTGCGATACGAATAGTGCTGCGAAGCAGTACTATGAGTAATGTACTTTATGAATACGAATAGTGCTGCGAAGCAGTACTATGAGTAATGTACTATATGAATATGAATAGGGCTCAGTACTAGGAGTAATATACTATATGAATATGAATATGAATAGTGCTCAGTACCGTACCATAAGTAATGTACTTTATGAATATGAATATACTGCGAAGCAGTACTATGAGTAATGTACTATATGATATGAATATACTGCGAAGCAGTTCCATAAGTAATGTACTTTATAATAAGAATAGTGCTGCAAAGCAGTACCATAAGTAATGTACTATATGAATACGAATATACTGCGAAAACAAGAATTCGCTACTCACTCACGCACTCACTCACTCGCTTCGCTCGTTCGTGAGTTCGCTCGTTCGCTTCAACATGAAAATAATCATTTACATACGGCTGATTTTCTGCCTCTTGGCTATTCGCAGCCATTTTTACATTATTTTGGCTGTACAAGATGTCTGAATCAATAAGAAACTGCTAAAATTATGAAAACTCTGAATTTTGATGTGACTCTCACTCACATTCACTGACTCTCACTCACTTTGTTTGTTCACACTCATGCACTGACTATCACTCGCATTCTGATGATGGTGATAGTTTATGAGACTAACAATACACTCAACATTTAAACCTATAAATCTATCAATACATACTTTTATGGTGAATGTCTTGATTGATATGAAATAAACGAACGAACGAACGAACGAAGAAACGAACGAACTCACGAATTCACGAATTCACGAACTCACGAACTCACGAATTCACGAACTCACGAACTCACGAACTCACGAACTCACGAACTCACGAACTCACGAACTCACGAACTCACGAACTCACGAACTCACGAACTCACGAACTCACGAACTCGCTTCGCTCGCTCGTTCGCTCGTTCGAGATATGTGATACTTTATGCAGCAATATTTCAGACACCATCAAGACGGCTAGATTATGATTATCAAGATGTCAGACATTACAATCAAATCATAACCATTGGGTTCTTGTCATTACCTAATATATCCTGATTCTATTAATACTGATATCTATAGAGTATGTCACAGGTATTTGCAACTATTTTGGTGTTCCAGCTATTTCGGAGGTACTCAGCCTTTACCCCAATATGTAATTAGTATACTATGTAAAACAAGTACAAAGTACGTAATTAGTATAGTATGTGATTAGTAGAGTACGTAATTATAGTATAAAAATATGTAATTAGTATAGTATGTAATACAAGTATAGTAGTATGTAATCATAGTAGTATGTAATATAAGCATAATTGTATGTCATTAGTATACTATGTAATACAAGTATCACAAGTTAGTGTTCCAATTATACAATACATTAGTATAAAAGTAATGGTATTTACAGATATTGGCAATATTTTTGCAAAAATAGATGTCAGCTTCCACAGGCTAATAACCTAGAATCCCCATTGTACTCTAACTTTACTCACTCACTCACTCGCTGCGCTCGTTCGCTCGGGCCACCATTGATAAGCCCGCGGTTGCAAATATTTCCATTCCTCCATATAACATGTGCTGCACCAAAGTTCACGTTTCCTCGGACTCCAATGTTTCTTGAAAACGCCCCACTAATTGAACCTACTTGTCCTAATCTTGAGTCAAGACATCCAGCGATCCTCTCTCCTTCAATTTCAAACTTGGATCCTTCCACCTTTTTTATTTCAATCCACTTGTTAGTGCTGAACTGATTGGCAACTACCTGGGTAGTGCGTCCCCACCTGTTCTTACAGCTGTGCTTAACTTTGATTCGTGCAAAATGAATGATTCCGTTTCATTAACATAGTAAACCATTCCTTTTTGATCAAAATGCTTGACATTGATTTGAGATATGGATTGTATGGATTGAAGTTTTATCTCATCAATGCTTGTTATTGGTTCCACAACGAGGTTTTTAACTATGGCCTGGGTAGATGAATAGATGGATGTAATGATAAGAAGAAGAGGTTTCATTTTGCTATCGAACGAGCGAAGCGAGTTCGTGAGGGAGTTTATGCTATACGAACTTGCTTCGCTCGTTCGTGAGTGAGTTTGTAGCGTGAGATTGTTATGTGAATGATTTCGTACGTTTATATCATATTGGTGTTGCAATTCACAGAGATTTTTTGTAAGTTTGTAGTTTCATATTGGGAAAGGTGAACATCTACAGCTTGATTATCTAGGGTTTTGTGATGATCATGTTGTCGTAACTTCATATAATCACATGTCATATACAAGATATTCATAATCACATGTCATATACAAGGTATTCACATTCAATTTCTTATTATTACCCAGTCTATATACTCTATTCAGCTAATCTAAATCCGCTATTATACGTGAGTGAGTGAGTGAGATTATGTGCAGGACTTATTAACTGGTTCAAGGTGACAAAGGGTAGAATCAACTGGAATAAAAGATGAAAGAAGTTGGGGGTTCGTTTACCTTGAAAATGAATTTTACGAACGAATGAACCGACGGGCTAACGGACAAAGGAGCGCACTCACGAACTCGCCTCGCTTACTCACGAACGAACGAACGAACGAACGAACGAACGAACGAACGAACGAACGAACGAACGAACGAAAGAGCGCACTCACCCACTCACCCACCCACTTACCCACTCACTCACTCACTCACTCAGTGCCGAGTAATGCTACTTTTCAGTATTTCGAGTAGTTTCGAGTAAACTATAAATCAAAGGTCTATGGAAACTAGTTATTGTTATCTAGTATTTGATATTATTTACATACTAGAAAACATAAGGAATTCTGTGGTACTAATTAGTCTGCTCTTCATACTTGCAAACCTTCTCTTAATGACCCTACAATTCTCTAATCCCTTTTCGCAAACATGCCTCAGAAATTATTACAATCTAAGAATTATCAAATTACAATCAACATTCTTAATCATAATGCAACAATACCAATAGAACCTTTATTATTTGTATTGCCAATTCGCTCTGATTGTATATTCACATTTCACAAATTCTCTACGCTCATTTGCACTCACTCGCTTCGTACGTTCGTATACTACTTCTCATAGTAATATTTGCAGCATTCTTCTGCATACAAACCAACTTGTCGCTTCCCATCTTTACATTCGCAAGTTGCACCCATTTATTCATTTTCCTAGGATTGTTTTATAGCTAAACCATTTGGATCTTGTTGGTATGGAGCATCTTGCTTGTAGTGTTTGAACGAACGAACGAACGAACGAACGAACGAACGAGCGAAGCGAGTGAGTGAGTAAGTGCATGAGAGAGTGCGTGAGAGAGTGAGTGAGTAAGTGAGTGAGTGAGTGCGTGAGAGAGTGAGTGAGTAAGTGAGTGAGTGAGTAAGTGAGAGAGTGCGAGAGTAAGTGAGTGAGTGAGTGCGTGAGTGAGTGCGAGAGTTCGTGAGTGAGTGCGTGCGAGAGTTCGTTCGTTCGTTCGTTCGTTCGTTCGTTCGTTCGTTCGTTCATTCCTGAATGACTGAGTGACCGAATGGAGGAGCGAATGAGTGAGTAGCAACTATTTCAGACTATTTGATAAACTGGTTAATTAACTCGAATTGTAACTTGAACTCGTAACTCAAATCGCAACTCGAAGTTGTAACTTGAACTCCGAACTCGAATTCGTCATTCGAACTCGTAACTCGTACTCGTCGAACTCGCAACTATAACACTCAACTCTTTACTCGTTCCTCGTTCCTCATTCATAGTTACAACAAAGTTTATGAAACTCTCATCAAGGGGGGACCCTTTACAATTACAATATACTGGAACTCTCGTCAATGAAGACCCTGAGAATGGGTTGCAAAATACATTCAATTCAAAATTAAGATTTCAAACCCTTACCCAATCACTCATTCACCCACTCACTCATTCACCCACTCACCCAATCACTCATTCACCCACTCACTCATTCACCCACTCACTCATTCACCCTCTCACTCATTCACCCACTCACCCATTCACCCACTCACCCATTCACCCACTCACCCATTCACCCACTCACTCATTCACCCACACACTCACCCATTCACCCACTCACTCATTCACCTACTCACCCACTCACTCATTCACCCACTCACTCATTCACCCACTCACCCATTCACCCACTCACTCATTCACCCACTCACTCATTCACCCACTCACTTATTCACTCACTCATTCACCCACTCACTTATTCACCCACTCACTTATTCACCCACTCACTTACTCGCTTCGCTCGTTCGCTCGTTCGCTCGTTCGCTCGTACATCTTACACTTGCAAAAATCATTATACATTCATATCCTCACCACCTCCCTAATTATAATCCGGAATATCGAAATGAAAAAAAGGTGTATCAGTACCAATGGCCGCAAAATACTCCGAATGAAATCCATTCTCAATATCATCTATAGCAATATCAACATAATTCCTCAGTTGGTTTCTGAAATTCTCAGTTCCAAACCCAGCCTTAAGTAAGGCTCTCCGTATCCAAGGAGATGTTATTCCAGAGAAATGAAATTCAATTTCACGATCCGCATATTTATTCAATGCTTGACGTAAATCACATAATGCTTGTACTGAAGTGACATCAGTTTGAGAAACCAAAGAAAAATCCAAATGAATTATACGTAACAAAGGTCGTTTATCAATAGTTTCTGATTCTGAATTCTTCTTCCAAGGTAAAGGACCTGGGTCATTCCATGGTCTTGATTCCTTCTTATCAAATGATTCACCAGGTCTGGTGAGTATCTTGGCACGATCACTAATCCTATCAACTTGCATTGAAGAATTTGGATATACAAAAGCTTCAACTGGCCTAAAAACAATCACTCCAGCAGGTGGTGGTTGAACATTAATTTTCTGATTAATGTTATAATTATCCAATGGGACCCATCTTTTATGAAATTTAATACTCAAATGATCATTGGTATTTATATATTGATTCTTTGTATCATCATTAGAGCCTTTAACTCTTGAATGATGAATTTCAATATTAGATACACTTGATTCTTGATCTAAGGATTTGATTGAACATTCATACAGGCCATCAATTTTGGGATTTATAACTTGTCCAACTTTAACAGTACCCAAGAAATGTCCTTTGGGGAAGGCAACCTTAAATAATAAAACTCCAATAGATGCGGCAATGGCAAAATAAATACCATTTTCAATAGATGAAAATACCGTAATGATAACTGCAACTATGAAGATCCCACAATCAAGTGGTGATATATTCCAAAAACTAAGTGTAACATGATAATCAGCTATTAAATCAGAAACTGCATGAATGATAATTGCTGATAATGTTGCTTTAGGAATATAATAAAATGAGGATGTTAAAGCATATAATGCTAATAAAACAACTCCTCCAGTGAAAATACCTGCTAATGGTGTCCTGACACCACATTTTGCTTTCAATGCACTACGAGAAAAAGAACCGGTGGCTGGATAAGCATTGAAAAATGTCCCAATTAAATTGGTTATTCCAATAGCAACAACTTCTTGATCAGGAATGATCTTGTAATCATTAATACGTCCAAAAGATTTGGCTATAGCAATATGTTCCAACAATAAAATCACAGTTGATACTGGGATCTCACTAGACATATCACTAAATATACCATCGGGAATATTCATCACTCCAACATGCTGTAAACCTCGTGGAACATTACCAATTACACTGATTGGAGGTTTGAACTTCCCAACATGATGTTCTCTTCTCTTGGGATAAACTATACCCCAAGAAATAGCGGTGGCTACAACTATAACCACTCCATTTCTTAACTGCTGGAAATAGAAAAAGTATCCTTTATACTTTGGCCATCTCTTCTGTCCAAAATCACATCCAAACTTCCACACATACAAAATCAATAGAGGAATCAACCCGAAGGCGGCATCCACAGTTGAAAACCTCAAGTTTTTCAAGGTTTCTATCACAACCAAATACGTGGAGGTACGAGTATTAACCTTGGAATTGAATCCCATCAACGAAGGAACCTGTCCACAAATGATTGAGAATGCTGATCCAGACATAAATCCCAAAACTGCAGGAGAAGAGATGAATTCCAAGATGAATCCTAATCTAAGAAGTCCAACTCCTGCTGCTATTCCTCCACAGATTAAAGATAGAAAGGTTGCGATTTCCGGTGCTGAATAGAGGTCACCATGTTTACTTTGGACGTTGGCTATAACTTTTCCAACTTGTAATGACATCACCGCCACTGGCCCGATTGAGACATCCTTGGAAGTTGCAAAAAATGAGTAAAGAAACACTCCAACAAACGATGAATATAATCCGTATTGCGCAGGGAGCCCTGCCAATTGCGCATACGACATGGATTGTGGAACCAACACAACACCAACAGTAATACCAGCAACCAAGTCTCCATACAACCATGTCCCGTTGTAGTGGAAGATCCATTTGAGAATGGGAAACAAGGATACAAAGTAATTTTTGATTTGCTCCAACGGATTAGCAGCAAGGTTCAGCAAATAGTTTTTTACCGAAGCTTCCGGTTCAATATACTCAGCAATCAATGGTGTATTGTACTCAGCCGTCAAAGGTGTATTGTTTGTGAGTGAGTCCCCATACGTATCCTCGACTGGCCTATTGTCAGTCGAATTATCTCCCAAAGACAAATGGTCCATATTGTCTCTTGACAATTGATTTGAATAAGACATGCTTCAAACAATGCTCCCCCTTGGCTGTTTTTATACACTACATCGTATCCACAATTCTCAGGGTCCTGTGGAGATCAAAAATTACGTGCTCATATTGTGGATTATCTATAGTTCCGATCTGAAATTGGGGTCCCTGAAGACACAAAAAAATCCCCAACCATGCAGCTCGTTCATTATCAATGGTTAGGCTGTTCATTTGGTACCTTCTCCTGATCCTTATCTCTTAATCTTTGTCTATACCTTATTGCTTTGAGCACGTGACTGGTTGCAATCAGGGTATTAATTTAAGCGATATTACATAATAGGCAACCAATAAACGATTGTGGTGTCAAATTTCATAGGAAAATGTGATCAAGTGATCAAGTGATCAAGTGACCAAGTATTAGTGTTGAGATTTGTCTATGTATAAATGGACGGGGTGGTGAAGTCATTGTATAAATCGACGGGGTGGTGGAGTCATTCTATGTATAAATCGTCGGGTCATTCTATATCAGGGTCATTACATGTATAATCATCAGGGTCATTACATGTATAAAGTATCATCAATTTAACACTTACAAACTCACTCACAAACTCGCTTCGCTCGTTTGTATCAATTTAACACTAACAAACTCACTCCCAAACTCGCTTCGCTCGTTTGTATCAATTTAATACTAACTTACAAACTAACTCACTTCGCTCGTTTGTATCAATTTAATACTAACTTATACTCACTCACAAACTCGCTTCGCTCGTTTGTGTTACTCTTTTGTTACTCGTTTGATCAAACCTTCACAGACAAAGCCTCAACATCATCAACCATCTTTCTATACTCTTGCTGCTTACGGCATTGATCCAAAAAGATCCTATACTTTGCATCCAACAACTTTCTATCCGGGTGATTCTCTGGAGTTGGAGTAATCACTTTCCCTGGTCCCGTCATCTTCTCCATCACTCTCCATAACTTATCACCTGGGTCTTGAGATTGGGTGGCCGATCTGCTCCTTCTGCTTGATGTCATTGATGTCAATGGTTTTAATCCCAAGCTACCAAGTTTTTGAGACAAGCCTTGTTGAACATGTTTTTGAGTGTTATGTTTCAGTCCAAAACTAAGTGTTTCTTCCTCTTCATCATCATCATCTTCTTCTGCCGAATCCTCTTCAATAGGGTTGGTTGATTGATTAAAATAATCAACCTCTTCACTAGTAACGCCAGCCTGGGCGTAAGCTAATGAAGGTACGTTGGATGTACTTGCAGTTGCAGTTGGTGCAGTGTATGGAGAATGAGCAGGTTGAACATTTTGTTGATGACCCAAATTAGTTAAAGATTTTTGAGATAATATTGACAGTCTACGAGATCTGCCCTTTGAATTTATATGATCATTGACTGATTCTTCAGCGGCAACAGCTCCTAAAATGGCTGCCCCGAAAACAACAGCTGCATCAATGTAACGTGGCACAATTACTGGTTTTCCAGTACAATCAGCTAATAATCTCATGAGTAACCCATTACGACTTTGACCACCACTCATGTAAATACTTGAAATAGAATGTCCCAGACTTTCCATTTCTTCAATAATTTGTCTAGTTTGTTGAGCAATGAATTCACAAGCACCAAAATATTGGATAGCTAAATCATTAACTGTAGAATCCATTGATTGACCAATGATACTGGCACGCATGTTGGGGTCAGCAATTGGAGATCTATTACCATGAAAGTCTCCATAGAAGAAAAAGTGCTTTGCTAATGATACCACCGATCTTGCATTTTTTGAATCAACCAAATTTTCCAAGATTAAGTTTAAATAGTCGAATTTCGACACATTTGAAACTTCGGATAATTGAACCAATTGTGTATGAGCTGGATGACTGGCTAACACATGAGCTAATAATTGACCTGTAATTGATTGACCACCTTCAGCAAGCCAAAATCCAGGTGCCATGACATCTTTGTATGGACCCCATACTCCTTGAACAAAGGCTGGTTCCTTTGTCATTGCCAAATGACATGTGGATGTACCGGCAACAGCAGCCATTCTACCACATGCTTGAGCCACACCTTCATTCAATCCATTCTCTTCAATATCAACTTTACCTGCAACCGTCCCGATCCATCCTGCATATGCGTCAATTACTGGAGAACCGACAATACATTCAGTAGTTAAGCCTAATTGTTCAGCAGCAGCAACAGTTAATTTACCAACAATATCACCAGCACTTAAGAAACGACCATTTTTACCAGGGATACCTCCCAACTTTGCAAAGTCATTTTCAACAAGTTCAGGTAAATCGATTTTTTCCAAGAAATCACGACTCCAACCTGTGGTGGACCCTTCAACTCCCAATGGCAAAAGTCCTTGTTTACAAACGGTTGAACAATAACTTCTTGCTTCCGAGCCGGTTGCTTTATGAGTCAAATAATCTGGTAAGTCATAGAATTTGACATTTTTAATACCTTGAGGTAAGTTATGTTTTAACCATTTGATTTTAGGGATTTCCATTTCAATTGACATTTGACCACCAACGTACTTTAACACTTCATGTTTCGTAGCATTGATTGCTTGAGTTTCATCTTCAGCTCTGTGATCCATCCATAAGATGATATTTTCTTTATTATCCAAAAAATCAGGACCCACTCCAACAGGTGTATCATCCACCTCGGAAATGGCAACGAGAGAGCAGGTTGCATCAAAGCCAATTCCATACACATGACTTGGGTCCACTCCACTCTCTCTTAAACAAGCTTTAACACAGAAGCAAATTGCCAACCATATTTCTGTACTCGATTGGGTGATGAAATTGGGACGTAATTCATGTCTAGTTATAGGTCTCTCTGCCAAACCAAGAATTACACCATTGGTATCTATAAGACATGCTCTAGCAGACCCTGTACCAACATCCACACCCACATAATAGATTTCAGGTTGAGGAGGAGGCACAGCAGCCCCAAAGAACGAAGGTCTTGACGTTAAATTGGTTTGAGACACCATGTATATTCAGGGGAAAATAAGAGCAAAGGAAAAGTGTGAGGAAAAGTGTGAGGAAATTCAGATTTATATATAGAGGAATACACAGAGTTTACATTGAATTCCCCGATGAAACTTGGTTGTGTTGGTGATGTGATTTGATTGTAATGTGATATGATTGTAATGTGATATGTGATTGTAATGTAATTGTAATGTAACTTTAATAGTTGATTATTCCTCACTTGTTACAGCATATCGAATGGCCAATAGCAAACCAACTCAATTGCTACAATGTGTATTCATTTTTCGCAACTCAATGACATCATATCCAATGTCAACATGTAGCCGTTGGGCTGTGTTTGGTTAAGAACTTTGGATGTACGTAATTGTGCATCTTGGCCTTGTGTATGTTGAAGGATATTCTGATTTGACAATACTCTGTTTTTGCATCAACACTGTTTTATCAGTTTCTTACTCTCATTTACTCCCTTGTATCTCTTGATGATCTTGCATATAAACCACATATATAAACCTCATACATTTATCTCTCTCTTCTATATCTCTCTCTTACATGTATCCCTCTCACATATCTCTCTCTTACATATCTCTCACATCTCTCTCTTAAATGTCACAGTAATCACTGCTAATTATTCATTAAAAATACTCTCCCCAAGTGGAGCTAATCTACACTAGTATACAATGCTAATTTTTCAAAGGGGGATACTTTTCAACAGCATCAACCAAGAAATCAAACTGTTCTGTATTTTCAACAGCAGCTCTTATGTGGGAAGCACTAATTCTTTTCACACCTTGTCTCTTTGCTTCAACGATACTAGCTTCAACTAAATTAGCCATAAAAATTTCAAGTGCGCGACCCACGATGATTGGAGTTGCTTGAGCTACTTTACCAATCTCATCATCCAGTTGCATAATCTTTTTAATTCTTGCAGCTGGGAAATGTGTTTTTATTTTTTCAAAACTAGTTAGTATAGTTTCTTGAGGTATTTTACCATTTTCTTCCTTTTCTTTCATTGGTTCTTTTTTAACATCTATTATCTTTTTGCTTTCTTTATCAAATTCTTCTCCATATCCAGTGGGTACTAATGATGGTGTTACATTGGTTGAATTCATTGATGGTATCGTTGGTGTCTCTTCTTTGAATGCATAACTATAATCATCTTCTTTATTGATCAAATGACTAAGATTTGACATTGCTTATGTAATCTTCCTTAATGCCTATTTTGGTGATCCTACTCGTAGTTTTAATGGGAATTTCTTGTAGTATTTAAATGAAATTAGACAATATGTTGTTGTTACACAAACGAGGTGGTTTGGGGTCGTGTGGAGGCGTAAAAAAAAAAACACGAGCGTGCGAGCGTGCGAACGAGCGAAGCGAGTGAGCAAAGCGAGTGAGATTAATAGATGATACGAACGAGCGAAGCGAGTGAGCAAAGTTAGTGAGATTAATAGATGATACGAACGAGCGAAGCGAGTGAGCAAAGTAAGTGTGATTAATAAGTCTTTGCTTGTTCGATTAATAAACTGTACGAACGAGCGAAGCGAGTGAGCAGAGTGAGTGAGCAAAGCGATTGAGCACAGCGAGTGAGATTAATAAATCATACGAACGAGCATGTGAACGAGCGAAGCGAGTGAGCAAAGTGAGTGACATTAATAGATCATACGAACGAGCATGCGAACTAGCGAAGCGAGTGAGCAAAGTGAGTGAAATTAATGAATCTTTGCTCGTTCGATTAATAAACCGTACGAACGAGCGAAGCGAGTGAGCAAAGTGAGTGAGATTAATAAATCGTACGAACGAGCGAAGTGAGTGAGCAAAGTGAGTGACATTAATAAATCATACGAACGAGCATGCGAACTAGCGAAGCGAGTGAGCAAAGTGAGTGAGATTAATAAATCTTTGCTCGTTCGCTTAATAAACCGTACGAACGAGCGAAGCGACTGAGCAAAGTGAGTGAGATTAATAAACCGTACGAACAAGCATGGAACGAGATTAATAAATCTGTGCTCGTTCGATTAATAAATCATACGAACGAGCAAAGTGAGTGAGATTAATAAATCATACGAACGAGCAAAGTGAGTGAGATTAATGAATAGTACGAACGAGCATGCGAACGAGCGAAGCGAGTGAGATTAATAAATTATACGAACGAGCAAAGCGAGTAAGATTAATAAATCGTACGAACGAGCAAAGCGAGTGAAATTACTAAATCATACTAACGAGCAAAGCGAGTGAGCAAAGCGAGTGAGATTAATAAACCGTACGAACGAGCAATGCGAACGAGCGAAGCGAGTGCGATTACTAAATTATACAAACGAGCAAAGCGAGTGAGATGAATAAACCGTAGGAACGAGCATGCGAACGAGCTAAGCGAGTGAGATTAATAAATTATACAAGCGAGCAAAGCGAGTAAGATTGATAAACCGCACGAACGAGCATCGCTCGTACGATTAATAATCTTACGAACTAGCAAAGCGAGTGAGATTAATAAACCGTACGAACAAGCAAAGTGAGTGAGATTAATAAACCGTACGAACAAGCAAAGCGAGTAAGATTTATAAATCGTACGAACGAGCGAAGCGAGTGAGATTAATAAATTGAACGAACGAGCATGCGAACGAGCGAAGCGAGTGAGCAAAGTGAGTGAGATCAATAAATCTTCGCTCGTTCGATTAATAAACCGTACGAACGAGCAAAGTGAGTGAGCAAATTGAGTGAGATTAATAAACCGTACGAACAAGCATGCGAACGAGCAAAGCGAGTGAGATCAATAAACCGCACGAACGAGCAAAGCGAGTGAGATTAATAATTCATACGAACGAGCAAAGTGAGTGAGATTAATGATTCTTTCGAACTAGCAAAGCGAGTGAGATTAATAAACCGTACGAGCGAGCAAAGCGAGTGAGATTAAAAGACCGTAAGAACGAGCATGCGAACGAGCGAAGCGAGTGAGATTAATAAACCGTACGAGCGATCAAAGCAAGTGAGATTGATAAACCGCACGAACGAGCGAAGTGAGTGAGATTAATAAATCTTTCGAACGATCAAAGCGAGTGAGATTAATAAATCGTACGAACGAGCGAAGCGAATAGATTAATAAATTATACAAACGAGCAAAGCGAGTGAGATTAAGAACGAGCGAAGCGAGTGAGTGAGTAAGGCCTTACTTTGGGACTCTTGATTTTCTCAAGGTCGCTCCCTTTGGGACTCTGGTGAATTTTCGTCCCTTTGGGACTCTTAATTTTCTCAAGGTCCCTCCCTTGGTATACCGTGCGAGTGGGTGCAAGTGAGTGCGAGTACAAGTGAGTGCAAGTGAATGCGAGTGAGTAGCGATTTCTATTGAAATAGTAATCTTTATAAAGTATGGAGTTTTACAGGAGTTCATATTCAGGCAGCTGGACTCTTTCAATTGGTACTTGTCTGGATTCAAGGCACACCAAGATCAACACCCTAAAATGTATTTTCTCGTTCTCACACACTCACGAACGAGAGAACGAGCGAACGAGCGAACTCACACACACACTCACTCACTCACTCACTCCTTAGAAATAGTACGAAAAGAGAACTTGAGATATTGAAAACTCATTTTGTAGCACTACTCAGTCATCGTACAACTCGTTGCACTGCTTAGCAGCACTACTTGTATGATTTCTCTGTGAGTCTTTAGACCTTATACTGATTTTAGATGTTTTGAATTGTTAGAAAGATGATATGATGGGTATGATAATGACAAGATTTGAGTGAGTGCAAGACTCCAAGACACCAAGACACCAAGACACCATCTGTATATAAACAAACGGCTTCAAATACATTCAAAAATTTATAGAGCAAGCAATTTACATATCGCAGACTGTTTGAATCGCTTGACAGTTTTTATGAAGTGAAACTACTGCGAAGTAGTAGTTTGCGTAATAGCTCATGTTTCATAGCATAAGCGAAGCAAATGATTATTAAAGTGGAGATTTGAGTTGACTCTTTGTAATATTCAAAAGACCCACGAAAGAGCGAGTGAGCAAAGTGAGTGAGCAAAAAGTGAGTAGGATTAATAAATCTTTGCTCGTTCGATTAATAAACCGTACGAACGATCAAAGTGAGTAGGATTCGTTCGATTAAATCTCTGCTCGTTCGATTAATCTTTGCTCATTCAATTAATAAATCGTACGAGTGAGTTTTTTATTAGCCATATATCATCACATGATCCAATGTTGAATGAACTCTGCTAAAAACCTTTAAATTATGAGATAGAACATGATGATTTATTTACCCTAAACCTAGCATAATATTTGAACGAACGAGTTTATAGTATGTATCTATATGCTTACTTAATGATAACCAACAATATGCCAAACATTTATAGTCGATTCGCTCCCAAGCTGCAGCAATATAGAAGTATGCATAAATTTATAGTCGCTTCGCTCCTGAGCTGCTTCGCAGCAATATGTCTAAGATCCACATCACTGTTGGGTTTCCCTATCGTGTTTCTCCATCATCCTCGCCAAATGTCTATTATACCAAATCTACTTTACTAAACTCTCTCTTTGAATTCTTAAAAACCTTTTTGCTTTTTGCATGCAGATGCCTGTGGAAAACCTTATTATAAACCTTTGCAGAGTGAGTGAATGAGAGGGTGAGTGAGAGATAGTAAATGAATGAGAAAAAAAAAGAGTTGGCTCGTTCGTTCGTGAGTAATATCAAACTTCAAGATTCATTCAAATTATCTCTATAAAGCTACGAGCAAGCAAAATTAACCTCATATACAACATGTACAGATCTTATCCTTTTGAGTTTTAAAAAAATGCCTTCAGCCAGATTCGAACTGACGATCTCCTCATTACTAGTGAGGTGCCTTACCAACTTGGCCATGAAGGCAATTGTGGGAGTTGTATATGTGGTTATAAAACGTGAGTTGGCGGTTGCTTGCCAAAAGTTCAGCAAAGTGAGTGAATTGCGAATTTTTTTAGTTCGAGCGTATTTCTATGATGATAATTATACCATCTCTATATTTTTTCAATATCTTGTTCTACCCGAAGCTCAACTCAACTGAAAAGCTTCGATCATAGAGAAATACAATTCAGCTTTATTACTCAATATTCAACTTGATGGTGGATTCTCAGACTACTTGTATCAATTCCCCAATCTCCAACTTGACAAGGTGAGAAAAATCATACACGCGGAGCTGCAGGTGTAATGAACGAGCAGTGAGTGAATTCTTTTAAGCGTATTTCTATGATTTCGTATCAAACGTTATACTAATTCTATGATTTCACCAATTATATCTCTACATTTTCTCTATATTATCTCTATATTTTCTCTATATTATCTCTATATTTTTTCAATCTCTTGTTCTACCCGGAGCCCACCGCCTATATAAAATCTCAGTCACCTTGTACCCACTTAAATCTCTCACATCCTCACCCTTTTCAACATACGCTAATACCAACTGTTTCTTTACAGTTCCAATCACTCTGCCAATGGCAGACATTTGAAACCAATCATACTCCCTATCCACAATCATCACCGCATACTCGGCATGGGAAAAGGGTGGACCTCGCTTATACAACAAAAAATGTGTTCCAAACTTGATTCCAGAACGAACACACCACCCCATGGACCGATAATGGTGGTATACAGCATACTCAGAAAAAAAGTCACCCTTTTGAGAAATACAAAGATTGGTTAATTGATCCAACTGGAGCTTCTTTTCCTCTTGGAAAACATCAATTATATTCAATGTGTTGGCAAGAAAGTATACTTCCACTGGCTGCAATTGCAAGTACTCCAAATTTTTGTACAATTTTTTTGTTACTGGATCAAAGAGCTTTGAATCCTCTTCCAGAATAATCACATCATCATCATCAAATGTCAAGAGTTTATCTTTTCTCAATTCAGAAACCTCTTTGGTTAGCGAATCTAACAATTCGGTCTCTTGAGTGGTTAGGGGGCCATTTCTAAGCTTTGTTTCGAGTTCTTGAAGCTTGGACCGTTGTGCTTTAAATACTTTACGTTCCTCTCTTCTTTTCTGGGTAATCTGCTCCATCAGTACATCTTTTTTAGCGTCATCAGAATTCAAATTCAACCTCTGGATGGTACGTTCTTTCCAGGTTGGTTCGGACCTAGATAACGACCCTTTACCGAAAAAGCCGTTTCTCCACAAGATGTGCATGTCTTCGTCAAACACTTTAAATACGCCATCTACATAGAAAACTTGAATCCTGGGAAACTTGGAGTGTGGAACTGGGGACATGTGTACCCAGCTCCATTTCCATACAAAGTATATCCAAGATATAGGATTATGAGGAAAAACCTCTGGCAAGGCACCATACTCTTCCAGAGACAAAATCAATGGAAGTGGTCTTGCGTATATTTCTTGTTTATTTACTCGTTTCAGCATTTACTTTAACATGTTAGTACTAAACTCGTGGAAATTTGACTTGAATTTTTTTTATATATTTCAGATACCGTTGTAGTCTATTGAGAAATCATGTGCTCACAGTGACCGAGGCCTTCAAGCAACAATTGTTATCATCAGGATAATAAAAAAAATCAAACAATCTAATCATATGATTGAAACATACATTGATCATCTTGTTAAAAGATTCTCGTCTATAACTTTTGAGAAATGATGGGATTTCCATTCTATATATATACCGAATTTTTTTGGTCCGGGTAACGTACAAACTTTTGAGGATTGATATGAGGAGAGAGTGAGATAGTTGAAGGGTTAAAAATGAAAGAGTACACGTTCAAGTGCCTTAAATGTGACGTTCCCATTAAGCTTGACAAGACTTTAATGGGATTGAGTCATGCCCAGATTAACTTGTTGATTAATAAATCACACAATCATTTGAATGATGAGTCGAATTTGAGTATACTAAGACTGTTGAATCCTATTGATTTTATACCGAAGGATCGAATGGGTTTGTATAATCAAGTTAAAGGACAAACGGCGATTTATTTACGTACGTTATTGGATAGTGAAGATGATGATAGTGAACATGAAGGTGAACGTGAAGGTGAAGGTGAACGAAGTGAACCTGAACCTGAACATAGTGAACGTGAACCTGAACCTGAACATAGTGAGTCTGAACATAATCAACGTAAACATAATCGTGAACATAATAATGAACATAATCATGAACATAATCAACGTCACCACGAGACGCACAACCTGACGCACCACGAAACGCACCACCAGACGCACCACCACACTCACCACTCTCAAGAATCAACCCCAGAAGGATCATATATAATTGTGGAAACAGACCAAGAATACTCCTTTTCAAAACGAATAAAAGCATTACAAACGGTATTTGAAATGCTATCAACCAATCAAGATATCAAACATCCATTATCAAAAGAATGTGCTGATTTATTACTACAAAACTATAAAAGCAAATTTGATCAAACTCAAGCTGAAAAAGAAAGTTACCTCAACTTTATCAAAAAGCTCAAAGATGCAGAAAACGTCACCAATGACGGAATCACCAATAAACTTAACGAATCATTACACCAAGTTGAAACATTACAGGAGGAGGAAAAAGCAAAATTGGATGAATTGAAAGCTTTAGAAGAAGAAAAGATAAGTCTAGAAAAAGAACTTGAAGTTTATAAAAAGAAATTAGAAACTTTAGAAGAGAACGATTTGAATGATCTTTTGGTTTTAAAAAATCAATTACAACTGGACCTTAATGGGCAGTTGGATCTCTTGGAACAATTCAAAGCTTCATACAAATCAAACTTGAGTCATTTGGATGAATTGAGAAATTTAAACATATACAATGAAATCTTCAAAATTTCATACAATAAAACCGATAAATTCCCATCCATCAATGGGTTCCGCTTGGGGTATAAGGTGATTTTTCCTGAGATTAATGCAGCATTGGGTGAGATTGTACTATTATTGGTTTTCTTGATGAAACGCTTGAAGATGAAATTGAATCAATATCAATTGGTTCCATATGGGTCACAATCTAAAATCATAAAATTAACCAATAATCCAGAACTGGCAAAGATTACATTAAATTTGTTCACTTCAGATGAATTCTCATTAGGGAAGTTGTTCAACTTTAATAAATTGGATGTTTCCATGATTGCATTATTGGATATCGTTGGGTCAATTGAACAGCACTTGATTAAAAATGATGATGAAATTGAATTACCTTATAAGATTTCAAAAAAGAGGGATCTGATTGGTGGTAAGAGTATTCGATTCACCTCGAATAGTGAATGGACTGATAGTTGTGGATTTTTATTGATTAATTTAAAGTGGTTATTGTCGTATACTAGTGTGATTGAATGAATGAACTCACGAACGAGCGGAGCGAGTGAGTGAGTGAGTGAGTGAGTGAGTGAGTGAGTGAGTGAGTGAGTGAGTGAGTGAGTGAGTGAGTGAGTGAGTGCGAACAAATAAAGTGAGTGAGTGAGTGAGAACAAATAAAATGAGTGACTGAGTGAGTGAGTGAGTGAGTGAGTGAGTGAGTGAGGTTTGATCCATTCGAATAGCATGATTTTGAGAAAATGTTTTATCAAAAGAGAAGAACCCGAAAGTATACCCACTTGGTGAGGATATTTGTAACCAAGCAAGTTGTTATATGGTCAAGCAAGTTTTTAGGCGTTCAATGTCAACCAAGTTGTTACACGTTCAACCAAGTCATCACGTTCAACCAAGTTGTTACACGTTCAATGTCAAGCAAGTCGTCACGTTCAACCAAGTCGTCACGTTCAATGTCAACCAAGTCGTCACATTCAATGTCAACCAAGTCGTCACATTCAATGTCAACCAAGTCGTCACATTCAATGTCAAACAAGTCGTCACGTTCAATGTCAAGCACTAGTACTGCTTCGCAGCACTAATGACCACCATGCATTCGCCTCAAGGTCATTTGACGCTGCACGGACTAAAACAGGAACATTCCAACTAAATGGGAACATTCCAACTTTTCCTCAAAAGGGAAATTCCAACTTCTCCTCACATATATTCCCAACTCCTCACATGAAAAGATACTAACACTCTACGAGAATGTCAAAGAAACCGCTGTACATTATTACGAGAATTTTTAAGTGGAGGCATGCATATGCATATTAAGGGCACTTAGCCTCAAGGTGAATCCGGTATGTGAGAGGGACAATTATGGAGCAACGGTGGCATGACAACGAGCGAGCGAAGTGAGTGACCTGAGTGAGCGAAGCGAACGAAGGAAACGAAGAGAACGAAGAGAACGAAGAAAACGAAGCAAACGAAGAGAATGAAGGAAACGAAGAGAACGAAGAAAACGAAGCAAATAAAGCAAACGAAGAAAACGAAGAAAACGAAGCAAACGAAGCAAACGAAAAAAACGAAGCAAACGAAGTGACCCGAGTGACCCGAGTGACCTGAGCAACCTGAGCAACCTGAGCAACCTGAGCAACCTGAGCAACCTGACTAACCTGACTAATCAACCAATAACCAGAGGTTTGGTTTACTCAAATTCAGATCTCAAATCATCTCGATCTTTGCTAGCAATACGTGACTCTATTGATGATATACGGCATTGCAGACTTACATTTATTATCCACAGCATTTTGCATTAAAATAACGAGTTATGAGTGTCTTGTAGAGGTACTGTAGAAAACCGAACGAACGAACGAGCGAGCGAGTGAGTGAGTGAGTGAGTACGAAATTTTGAGTAAGTACGAATTTTTGAGTAAGTACGAACTTTTGAGTACGAACTTTCGAGTACGAACTTTTGAGTGAGTAGCGAATTTGTTTGAGTAGCGAATTATGCTTTGCACGCTTAGTTATGCTTTGCACGCTTAGTTATGCTTTACACGCTTATTCCTTGCACGCTTGGTTATACTTTGACCGTATGTTTACTTTAATACCCACCTCGTACTGTCGTTGTTAGCAAAAGTCTATTCATAATAGTTATATATGCGTGAAGATAGAGTTAGATAGCATCATGATATAAAGAGAGTAGATAAGTGACAAGTACAATACGTTATATACGTTGTTTAAAAGAACTGGTTTACATTGCATAGGCTAAGGAAGCTGATTAATCACTCACGAACGAACGAACAGATGAACGAACGAACTCAATCGCACTCAATCGCACTCAATCGCACTCTCTCTCACTCACGTACTCACTCAATCGCACTCACTCGCACTCACTCACTCAAGAACTCAAGAACTCACTCACTCACTCACTCTCACTCACTCACTCACTCACTCACTCACTCACTCACTCACTCACTCACTCACTCACTCACTCACTCACACTCACTCACTCACTCGCTCATTCGCTCGTTCCAAGAACGAATGATTAGATACTTGACTAACATCCATTCTAATTTGACCAAGCAAATACTTATCAATCAACCAAAAATGGTTGTGATTGTCCATCCCAGACCCTCTCAATATCTACAACTAAATATGATCAATTCTCCACAGTCTGAGAGATGTAACTGACTAAAATATGTCATGAGCGCGAGTGAGTGACTGAGTGAGAACAAAGTGAGTAGTGAGTAGTGACCTCGTGAGTGAGAACGAAATGTTGCGTAAAGGAATGTAGATTAGGGTATTTTATTTTCAAAGAAAGGGTAATCAAAAAGTTTAAACAAAGTACGACATCTCGTGCATCCTGTTGTACAGCTACAATAGTATAATTGCCAACTCGAAACCACAATCTCACACAATCTCAGTCCCGAAATGGCAATAAGTCAAATTGCAAAAGGGCACTCCACACACTCACAAATGAGCGAAGCGAGTTTGTAACATACATTACTCTCTGGTAATTGCAGCAATATCCATTACTCTCTGGAAATTGCAGCAATATTCATTACTCTTTGGCAATTGCAGCAATATCTATTCCTCTTGTCTGGCAATTGCAGCAATATCCATTTGTGGGACTGTGGATATCATTATCAAGCGTTTATTGCTTGTATATTGGCTCAAGACAAAGAGAATGTAGAATATCAATACATAAGAGATATTCCAACCAGGACAACAGATGGATATGGTAATTTGAGTATCAGAGCGAACGAGCGAGTGAGTGGGAGGGTGAGCTTATGAGTGAGTGAAAAAAAAAGAGTCACTGATTGAGTGAGTATTGCAGTTTCATGTGCACACTTATCGATTGCACTCATTAACAAACCTCCATCACTTTACACTTTATTGAAACTTTTCTTCAAATATTCATAAAAATATTCAACCTTTCAAAGTCACCCACCCTTACATTGAAACTACTCTAGTATCATCTCGTAATTCATTGTCATAAACTACGATATAACGCTCGAGCGTAGCGAGTAAGCTTGTGAGTGAGTACGAGTTGCTACGAAATCACCGGAACTAACCTCTGAGGACCCGTACCGTAATAATTGAACTAAGATCACTTGATTTATTGTTTAATTCCAGTGTGTGAGTGAGTGAGTGAGTGAGTGAGTGCGTGACTCTCCTACTCACTCAAACTACACACTCACTCACTCACTCACTCACTCGCTTCGCTCGTTCGTTCGCTCGTTCGTTCGCTCGTTCGTTCGCTCGTTCGTTCGCTCGTTCGTTCGCAGTGTAAACAAAATTCCTCGCACTACCCCCAATTTTAGCTGCAAATGAATTCACTGAACTTCCAGAACTTCCCCGAAACGTCCAATATCATCATTGATTGGACCCCCCCAAGTATCGATCTATCTAACGACTTCCAAACGAGCAAAGTGCGCTTCTCCAGTGAAACGAGTCAAACAAATAAAAGGGTATTACACAAGATGATGCAAAGCTCACCTCCCAAAAGCCAATCAACCGACGTTGAAATCGACAAAGCTTTTTTAACTTCAGAAAGTGAGGCAAAATATCTGCAAGTATTAGACATAGAACCACTTCCCAAAGCTCTTTTAAATGCTGCTAATGAGTCCATCCGTCTTGTTTCCGACGACCTCCCTTGGAGATCCACTTCAGGTCAAGGTTCTTCTTTCAATCAACCAAACACTCCTGACACAACATCCGGTGACGTGGATACATCAAATGTGAATATTAACACTGGATTACCAAATTTAATCAAATTAAAATCTTATGCAAAAGCCATTTTCAGGAATTCCCGGAATTTGATCAAATCTCCAGAAGCCATTTCAACAGATTCTTCAAGTTTGTTTAAGATGAAATCGCCTACAAAATCCATTACCAGAAGTCCAAATTTGATTAAAATGAAAAGTTCAACAAAAGCTATGTATAGGGTATCCCCAAATTTGATTAAATTGAAATCCGAAAAGGTTATTTCCAAGGAGTCACCAGAATCGATCAATCTGATATCCAAAAAGGCCATTTTCAAGGAGTCACCAGACTCGATCATTTCGAAATCCAAAAAGGCCAAATCCAAGGATAAACCAACATTAATCAATCTGAAATCTAAAAAGGCCATTTCTAAGGATTTACCAGACTCCATCATTTTGAAATCTAAAGAGGTCATTTACGAGGATTCACCAGACTCGATCAATTTGGAATCCGAAACAATCATCTCCGAGGATTCACCAGAGTCGATCAATTTGAAATCCGAAACAATCATCTCCAAGGATTTACCAAACTCAATCATCTTGAAATCCGAAAAAATCATATCCAGTGATTCATCCAAAACCGAAAACCTTTCTATAGCTTCACCAAGCATTGAATCTTCACAAAATGAAGCAACTCCTCCTCAAGAAAAACCACCAAGAAAAGGCCGCCCTCCTAGAAAAGCCAAAAAACCAGCACAACAGGAGCCACCCGCTATGAGCAATCCGAAAACTAGAAAAAGGCAATTGCCAAAAGATGACTATGATTATATGCCTGGAAAGAACACTTCAAAGTCTAGAAGAGGCCGAGCTCCAGCGATAAAAGAGGAAGAGAAAGAAAAAAAGAGAAAACTAGGACCAAGATCAAAAAAAGGATGCTGGACTTGTAGAGTTAGACATAAATCATGCTCGGAAAACCATCCGGTTTGTGACCATTGCTCAAGATTAGACCTAGAGTGCGATTATCTGGAAGAACGTCCCAAGTATATGAGTGACCCGGTTGCAAACGCAGCAAAATTGAAGGAAATACGAGCAATAACAGACATGCACAAGAAAATTAATCTATCATCAAGACGTCAACAATTACTTGAATCAAAGGGTGCTAATTGAATGAAATTATTAGGCTAATGTGCAAAGGATGCCACTTGAACCATTACGCTAATGTACAAAGGATGCTACTGAAATCATTACGCTAATGTACAAAGAATGCCACTTGAACCATTACGCTAATCTACAAAGAATGCCACTTGAACAATTACGCTAATGTACAAAGGATACCACTTGAACCATTACGCTAATGTACAAAGGATGCTACTGAAATCATTAGGCTAATGTACAAAGGATGCTACTGAAATCATTAGGCTAATTTACAAGGGATGCCACTTGAACCATTATGCTAATGTACAAAGGATGCCACTTGAACCATTACGCTAAATTACAAGGGATGCCACTTGAACCATTATGCTAATGTACAAAGAATGCCACTTGAACCATTACGCTAATGTACAAAGAATGCCACTTGAACCGCTAATCTACAAAGTATGCCACTTGAACCGCTAATCTACAAAGAATGCCACTTGAACCATTACGCTAATGTACAAATTTCGCTATATCAGGAAACTTCGAAAAGGCTGTCGTGTTTGTTTTACCAATTTTTTTTTTCTTTTTTTTTTTTTTGATATTTTTCTTTGTATAGTATAGCATCTAGATTAACAAGCAAACGCAATGTTGTTACAAACATTATTTGTACTAGTTCTACTTGAATTTTCTCAAGGGTTCTATCTACCTGGAGTTGCCCCAACCAATTATGCACCAAATGATCCGATTCCTTTATTAGTTAATCATTTGACCCCATCATTACACCATATGTCCAAGTCACATACCAAGTTTAGGTCAAATACATATGTATATTCATATGATTATTACTATCCCAAATTCCATTTCTGCCAACCAGAAGGTAAACCTCAAAAACAACTGGAGTCACTTGGATCAATCTTATTTGGAGATCGTATTTTCAATTCCCCATTTAAAATCAACATGTTGGAAGATATGAAATGTCAAACATTATGTCAATCAACATATAATAAACAAGATGCAACATTTGTTAATGTCAATATTCGTGCAGGTTATAGTCATAATTGGATTATTGATGGATTACCAGCAGCCAAACATGTTATAGAAAAAAGCACCAAGGTTGATTTCTATGGAAATGGGTTCCCAATTGGTTATGTGGATAATTTGAACTCAGTATACCTTGCGAATCATTTTGATATTAAGATTGAATATCACAAGAGAGATGAACAAACATATAGAGTTGTTGGAGTGACTGTGGAGCCTAAATCTTTAGATCGTTCTGAGATTAAAGATGATTCATCTGAAGATTTTTGCTCTAGTGAATTGAAACCAGTTCAATTGGCCATTGATAAAGACACCGATATTCGATTCACATATTCTGTACAATTTATTGCTTCAGATACTGCATGGGCAACAAGATGGGATAAATATTTACATGTGTACGACCCTAAAATCCAATGGTTCTCCTTAATCAATTTCTCCATTATAGTGATCATCCTCGGTATAATCATCTCACATATTTTGGTTAAAACCTTGAGAAATGACATTATGAAATACAATGAAGTGAACTTGGATGATGATATCTCCGATGAAAGTGGATGGAAATTGGTTCACGGAGATGTTTTTAGACCTCCAAAACAAAAAATGCTTATTTCCGTTTTAATCGGAAGTGGTACCCAAATCTTCTTGATGACTTTTGTAACCATTTTATTTGCATTATTCGGTTTACTTTCACCCTCAAACAGAGGTTCATTGGCTACTTTTATGTTTGTTCTCTACATGTTTTTCAGCATTGTAGCTGGATTCATTAGTAGTTATTTATACCGTTTTTTTGCAGGCGAAAATTGGAAATTGAACATGATCTTAACTCCTTTACTTATTCCAGGAGGTTTATTTTCCGTTTTGATCTTCTTAAACTTTTTCTTGGTTTATGTCAATTCAAGTGGGGCTATTCCTTTTGGTACCATGTGTACCCTCACAGTTTTATGGTTTTTAATCTCAATTCCTTTATCTGTGGTTGGTTCAATCTATGCACTGAAACAACCTTTACTTAGTGTACCTGTTAGAACAAACCAAATCCCAAGACAAATCCCACCACAACCATGGTACTTGAGAACATTGCCTGTGATGCTTATCTCAGGTATTTTCCCTTTTGGTTCAATCGCTGTTGAAATGTATTTTATCTATTCCAGTTTATGGTTTAATAGAATCTTTTACATGTTTGGTTTCTTATTCTTTTGCTTTTTATTGATGGTTTTGACAACTTCTTTGATTACAGTTATGATGATTTATTACACGTTATGTACTGAAAATTATAAATGGCAATGGAAATCAATATTCGTTGGTGGTGGTTGTGCAATTTATGTATTCTTGCATTCGTTGTTTTTAACTGGAGGGGAAGTATTGGGTGATGTTACTGCTGTGGTTCTTTATCTTGGTTATTCCATCGTGGTTTCTACTCTTGTATTTTTGTGCTGTGGTGCAATTGGTTTCATTAGTTCTTTTGTTTTTGTGAGAAAGATTTATGCTCAGATTAAGATTGATTAGGTTTATATGAATATGAGGGTGATTGTGTGTAGCGAACAAACGAGCGAACAAACGAGCGAAGCGAGTTTGTGAGTGAGTGAGTTTGTGAGTTCGTTCGTTCGTTCGTTCGTTCGTTCGTTCGTTCGTTCGTTCGTTCGTTCGTTCGTTCGTTCGTTCGTTCGTTCGTGAGTTTGTGAGTTTCTGAGTTCGTGAGTCCGTGAGTCCATGAATTCGTTCGTTCGTTCGTGAGTTCGCTCGTTCGCTCGTTCGCTCGTTCGCTCGTTCGTGAGTTCGCTGGTTCGCTCGTTCGCTCGTTCGCTCGTTCGCTCGTTCGTGAGTTTGTGAGTTCGTGAGTTTGTGAGTTCGCTCGTTCGTGAGTTTGTGAGTTCTTGAGTTTGTGAATTCTTGAGTTCGCTCGTTCGTGAGTTCGTGAGTTCGTGAGTTCGTTCTTTTCTGCCTTTCTGCGTTTCTTCGTTCTTTTCTTCGTTTCTTCCTTTCGAGCTGCTGCGAGGCAGCATTTTGCTTTGCAGCAGTCACTTTAACAGTCACTTTGCTTACTTATCAGCAGTCACTTTGCTTACTTTGCAGCAGTTACTTTAACAGTCGCTTTGCTTGCTTCACTCACTAACTCGCTTCGCTCGTTAGTTCCGAGTAACTATCAAAAATGTTTAACTTTATAGTACGAACCAACCAACGAAGGAGCGGAATTATGAGTATGAGTAATGGATTTTCAGTTGAACCAGTCACTAATTTTGTCGCTGATTTTCTCATTTGAGTTCGTTCATGAGTTCGTTCATGAGTGATGGTTGCCATTTAGCACGATTTATAGCCATTGAGGGTTATTTCACCCGTCCACATTATTGCGGTACGGCTATTTAGAGGATAGTGTAAATAGGCAATATAGAGTAGATATTGCAATATAGTGTAAATAATGTGTAGTGTGTATAGTGTAATATAGTGTGTATAGTGTGTAATATAGTAAACTGCTTGAGTGTGAGTGTTTGATCCAAGCGAGTTTGTTCTTCTTCTTCTGCACTAACGCAATCACTCACTTTATTTGTTCTTCTTCTGCACTCACTCACGAACTCACTCACACACTCGCTTCGCTCGTTCGTTCGTTCGTGAATTCGTGAGGTCGTTCGTGAGTTCATGAATTCGTTCGTTCGTGAATTCGTGAGGTCGTTCGTTCGTAAGTTTGTGAGTTCGGGAGTTTGTGAGTTCGTTCGTTCGTTCGTTCGTGAGTTCGTTCGTTCGTGAGTTCGTGAGTTCATGAATTCGTTCGTTCGTGAGTTCTTGATTTCGTGAATTCGCTCGTTCGCTCGTTCGTGAGTCCCTGAGTCTGTGAATTCGTGAATTCGTGAGTTTGTGAGTTTGTGAGTTTGTGAGTTTGTGAGTTCGTTCGTTCGTTCGTTCGTTTCTAACTTTCTGCGTTTCTTCGTTCGTTTCTTCGTTTCGAGCTGCTGCGAGGCAGCAGTTTGCTTTTCAGCAGTTTGCTTTGCAGTAGTTTGCTTTGCAGCAGTCACCTTAACAGTCACTTTAACAGTCACCTTAATAGTCACTTTAACAGTCACTTTAACAGTCACTTTGCTTACTTATCAGCAGTCACTTTAACAGTCACTTTGCTGCTGCGAAGCATTCACTTTAACAGTCACTTTGCTTACTTTGCAGCAGCCACTTTAACAGTCGCTTTGCTTACTTTGCAGCAGACAATACGAGTAACCATCAAAAATGTTTAACTTTATAGTACGAACCAACGAACGAACGAGCGGAGCTTATGAGTATGGGTAATGGATTTTGCCCAGATGAACCAGTCACTTATTTTGTCGCTGATTCTCTCATTTGAGTTCGTGGGTTCTTTCGTGAGTTCTTTGGTTCTTTTGTTTAAATCAATATAATTCGCTACTCACCGACTCACTTTGTTCGTTCAGTCACACTCACTCACTCGCTTTGTTCGTTAGCTCACTCACACCGACTCACTTTGTTCGTTCAGTCACTCACTCACTCACTTTGTTCGTTCAGTCAGTCACTCACTCACTTTGTTCGTTCAGTCACTCACTCACTCACTTTGTTCGTTCAGTCACACTCACTGACACACTTTGTTCGTTCAGTCACACTCAGTCACACTCACTCACTCACTCACTCACTCACTCACTCACACTCACTCACTCAGTCACTCACTCACTCACACTCACTCACTCGCTTCGCTCGTTCGTTCGTGTTTCGCTCGCTCTACAAACCCCTATACTGCTAACTATTAATAAACAACTGTGAATAGCATGCGGAATCTATCATTAAAACCACCCATTAACGCTTTCACTCTCTATAAATGGCAAGATTTGACCCTTAAACTCCTGGGCCCATATTGTAAGAGACTCTTTAATCCCAACCGAAGAAATATCCGAACCTTTAACAAAGCTCAACTTGTAGTCATTAATTTTTGATCTTAAAATTCCAAGCAGTACCGAACCCAAATGAAGATGAGATAAATTCAAGTTAAGAAGATTAAACAGAATTGATAAATCATTATTAACTTTTGTACATCTACTTAACAAATCAGACAAATGATCTGATTTTTGAACTTGTGATTGAATAAGTTGAGTTATTGAATCTGTGATTAACTTATTAAGTTTGATCATTCTAAACAATTGACCAATGGTGATATTAACTAAAGGATTAATTAATTTATTTGAAGTAGATTCAACCAGTAATGAATTTGATGATGAACAAGTGCTAACATAATTAGCAAAATTCATAATCAGATTCAGTAATTTTTTCATTAATCTTATTAATTTAACATTAACATCCATTAAATTTTCAAATACATCATCATTATCATTATTTGATGAGTTTGTTATTAAGAATTCATTAACTTCATGCAAACAATTATAAAGGGTTAATTTTTCTGAAATCAATAAAGTGAATTGAGCTGCAAAATCATCACCTGGAATTAAGAATAATTCTGTTGAACGAGATGCTAAGATTTCTAATTGACTTCTAGGTTCCACCAACACTGAATCTCTCATTTCTACCAATTTGCTTAAATTTTGATTAAGTCTTAAGATTGATGATGTATGTTCATTAGTATCACGAGGAATGAATAAATCAATATGATCAGTTAAAAACCTTACTAATGGGGTTTCTGCTAAACATTTTTGAACTCCAAAACTTAATGCATATAAATTATCCATAATTGAAAGACATTGATATAACTTTGGAAGGTAAAGATTCACAGAATCATATGGAACGTTTTGAGCTCCTTGTTCAACTAATGCAACAAAGTTTTCCAAAATTTTAAAATCATTCAATATCAGAAATGTGATGGATAATCCTAAAGGATAAACCTCTCCACTTAATATAATGGTATAATTAAGCAAAACCAAGGCTGAGAAAAATAACATTAAAGTGGAATCATCAAGTGAGATTTTGGAATTGGTGAATGGATACAATTGAATTACCCTAGAAAAGGTATCAACAGTATCAGATAAACTCATCAGTCTAAAATTATTCAAATGATGTAAGGCTATACTAAACAATTCAAGAACTTCATTATGCTGATAATTCGATATTAAGGATGCCAAAGTCTGTTGGTTAAATGGAAGAATAGCAAAATGAGGATGGAAATGAGAGTAATATGAACTTAAATCATTTGCCAAATTCGGATTATTGGGCACGTTAAAGTTTAATGTTCTATTAACTCTTCCAGCTAAACTCAGCAAAGAAGACACCGAATTTCGAGGTGAGAGTGACCCCATCGAATTATGACTTGAGTTTCTTGAGGAAGCCCTAGAACGTAGTCCACTAACAGACCTTACCAGGTAGAAGTCATCATCACTATCGGATAATGCATCACTGGGGATGTTCACGGGAGGTTTCAAAAGTCGCAGACCATTGGTGGATGTCGATGAGACCAGCTCGATCGACAGTCTACGACGACTCAAACCGTTGGAACCCACAGATGTGGTGGACCCGTTGGCTTGAACTCCCATCCGTCCAGGCATCTCGTAGGGTACCTTCCAAAAGGGGCCTTGGATCGGGGGGCTGGCTGTTTTTGCATTCTTCTGCTCATTGAGAAAGCTTGTGAGTGTCGAGCTGCGTGGGCTGGACGGATTGGATTGATTATTCTGAAGATTGGTGATATTGATGGGGAGTGGTGCACTTGGTGTACTGGAGGGTGTACTTGACAAGTTGTTGATTGATGGGATTTTCTGATACCCCATAATAGGGGGTAGTATGATTGGGGTTTTGACCTGGGGGAACGGAAGCGACTGCGAATAGATGGATGGTTGTGAGGAGATTGGTTGTGATGATGTGAGTGGTTGTGAGGAGGTTTGATGTGATGATGAGATTTGCTGTGATGATTGTTGTGAGGAGATCTGCTGTGATGATGATGATATTTGCTGTGATGATGATGAGATCTGCTGTGATGATGGTTGAAATTGATTGTTGTTTGACACGTTGTTTGGGTGAGAATGTGTCAGGTTATTTGGGTGAGAAAGATGTGACAGATTGCTTGACGAATTACTTTGTTGATTAGATATATGACTTGCAGTATTGCTTGGCATATTGTTGGAGGAAGAGTTATTTTGTGACTGGTTAGAGTTCATCAAGGATGGAAATGGAATCGTTCCAGGCTGCGAGGCTTGGGGTAGCGATGAAGATGACGATCTGTGGTGTAGTGAATGGGAAGTCTGCTGGTGTCCTTGTGACATGGGTGACATGTGTTGAGAAATTATAGGCATGTGTGGGATTTGTTGAGGCATTTGTACCAAGTGTTGGAAATGCTGTTGCAGAATTTGTTGCAGAACCTGACCTTGTTGCAGAACCTGTTGCAGAACTTGTTGCTGATTAAAGGGTTGAGAAACTTGATTCTGAACACGAGGATATTGATAATAATTATATTGATCATCATAATCATTTCTTACACTCTCCTTATCCTCCATCTCGCGTATATAACCTTTGGAAGGACCCCTCTTTAAGGGTACACGCAGAAACGTACACTCTTCTGTGTTCTTTAAGCAGTTTTGACAAATCTTGGTAACCTTCTGGAGCGAGGCCAGATACTCGGCATTACATTTGATCTTCTTACGACGACACGAGTCACATGCCCGGGACACTTTGGAGCGTTTTCTGGGAGGGTTGGATTCCTTGTACCCAAGGTCCATGTCCACCTGCTCGTTATCGCCTTCGAGCGTACTGGCATTGCTAGTGGATGACGTTCCATTGGGCGAAGCTCCGTGCGAAGATGCACCACGAGGAGACGCTCCATTTGGCAACTCATTCTTGACCTCGTCGGCTATACCCTCTGCCGATCTGACCTTGGACATGGTGGTTGTAAGTTTTTTTGCGGAGAAATGCGAAAAGTGGACAGAATGTCAGAACATGAGAACTGGAATTACAAGAGAGCATCAACTACAAGGGAGCTTCATGACTACAATTAAACTTTAAAATGGTTACTTTAATTGGTTTCAGCTTAAACATTATGAGTGCTTTGTATATTGCAACGAATATGCTGCGAAGCTGTACTATGAGTGATTGAATGAAACCACCTTGCACTAAATGATATCGAAATTGTAAAAAAGCAACAAAAGCATTCTCACTATCAATGATTTAATCTTTCCCATCAACCCACTAGTTTCTATTACATGAATACACTAGTTTTTGAAAAGGAAAATCATTGTCTTCAGGATTCACATCTTTGGAGCATGGCAGGTGGAGCCTTTTATTGATTAACCCGCCCTGCATGCTCATGTATAATCTTCAACCCTGTGTGTGATATCGGCAATGACAAAGTATGATAAATATACTTTCAAAAGTCAAGATTACCAGGGAATGAGCGAAAGGTATGAAATGAGCGAAAGGTATGAAATGAACGAAATGAGCGAAGTGAACGAAATGAACGAAATGAGCGAAGTGAACGAAGTGAACGAAATGAACGAAATGAACGAAATGAACGAAATGAGCGAAGTGAACGAAATGAGCGAAATCGACGAAATCAACGAAATCAACGCAATCAACGAAATCAACGCAATCAACGAAATCAACGAAATCAACGAAATCAACGAAATCAACGAAATCAACGAAATCAACGAAATCAACGAAATCAACGAAATCAACGAAATCAACGAAATCAACGAAATCAACGAAATCAACGAAATCAACGAAATCAACGCAATCAACGAAATAATCGCAACAAACGCAATGAACGCAATTATCGCTTCGCTTCGCTTTGCTTTGTTTCGCTCGCTTTGCTTTGCTTTGTTTCGCTCGCTTCGCTCGCTTTGCTTCGCTTGCTTCACTCACATTCACGCTAAACACAACACAATATCCCACTCCCTCACAATATCCATAAATCCAAAGGTCTCACCACTGTCTCTTCTTTTCCAAATTTCCAATAAAATCTGTTTTGCCCTCCAGTAATTTGGTTGCATTTTAAAGCTTTCTCCGTTCCACAAATCCTCCACCATACTTTGTGATTCCGAATCAGTAACTTCGCTACCGCAAACCAACAAGATCCAAAACAGGGGCCGTAACCAGGTTGTGTGCATGCATCGTTGCAAGTTTCGAAGTGACTCTCTGCAAAGTTGTTCTGAGGCCTTGTGTTTGATTAGCCTATTGTAGTACACAATCAATGTCTTGTGCATTGCCTCGATGTACAAGTTGAGACATTTGTGGAAGGAGTTTTCCGACTCCAAGATCCACTCATTACGCCAGTTCAAGAGCCTGTCTTCAACGTCGGTGCATATTTTTGGAAAGTTTCGAGGAAACAACTTTTTTGTTTCAAAGATTCGTTTATGATTGGTCAAGTGAATAACTTGATGGAAAATCTCCATTAACTCCGGTGGTATTCCATGCATCAAGTAGACATTGTTTGCTTCTAGACTAATGTTGAATGTATTTTTAGGTGAATACTTTATATTTGAGGTTGAGTTCTTTGTTTTTGGGATGTTATTTAGAATGGATTTTTCCGACTTACTTAGTTGACCTCCTTGATTACCAAACGTGATGGTGAATGACATTGCATTTTCACTACTCACAACCACTTTTTTGTTTGGAGTATCCATTTCACTTTCATCGCTTTCATCTCCCAAGTTGTAATTTTCTTGTAAATCCAGGTAGTTTACATCGTTATGGTTGATTGAGTAATCAAACGAATCTACCGATTGTGTACTTTCATAGAACATGAAACTATATTTAAACACACTAACCAAGTATTTTGTTAATGCTGAACCTTTTTCTTTAGTAAGCTTATTTTTTATTAGGTGATCACCAATGGCATAAATAAGTTCGAAATTTTCAAAAACGCTAAACTTGTTGTCAAGTTCAATTTGAAGTATTAATGCAAAAAGGAGATGTGTCTGATATTCCAAGTTGGATTCATGGTCAAGTTCATCATATTTATCTAAATGTGAATTGACTATTGTAATGCTTAGTTTACGCAAAGCTATAGCCAATTCCAAACTTGGATCCATTAATGGTTTTTTCTTGGATTGATGGAATGATGATATACCAAGTACCAAGTAGACAATAGCTAGTTTGATGTTTTTTATGAGTTTTGGGTATTCAAATGATGATATGTCGTTGTTTGATGTGTCGATGTTTGATATGTTGTTGTTTGATATGTCATTGTTATCTGATACCTTTCTCTCCCTTTGTCCAAAATCCCAACATATAAATTCACCAATAATCCCTTTAATGAATGGAACAACCAACAAATCCAAGTAATTCCCCTCCACGTGAACTCTATTCACTACAAAAACCCTCGACAGAATCTCCGAAACGAGATCCTTGAAAAGCCTCTTGATACGAATTTCGTCCGCCTCATGTACATAGAGTCTCTCTAGAACATCCAGCCCCGCTTCCCAATCGTCCGAGTCGAGGTTTGGAAAATATTTGGGGTAGAGGATGTGAAGCATGTTTTGCTCGTTGAAACGATACCCTGTGCCTTTGATGGCTAAAATGGTTAGCTTGGCATATTGAAGAAGTTGTGGGTGAATCCATTTACTACTAAGACTTTTATGGTGTTTTCCATAATTGAGGCGAATATCCCCATTAAGTATATTTGGTGATTCTTTATGAGGTGTTTCATAGGTTGGTAATGATGGTTTGTTGGGGGGAGCTTGTAAATCTTTTGGATTAGTTACATCCTTAATCTTTAACAAATCATTCATTTCTTCCTTGAATGATTTTGTTTCATGTTCATTCATCAAGTCATACACTCCAAAGGGCCCAACACTTGCAAATCGTTTACGTTGTACAGCCTCATCAACCATTGATAACCTTTTATTTAACTCACGATATGTATGATATTGCTGAGATTCTGGGTATCGTACCAAGTCAACGTTACGTCTCTGGAAAGTTTCCATATTATCACCCCCTTGACCCAATTGTACCAAGTCACCATGAGTAGATATCGTCATGGGATCAGCCCATCCCAACTTGAGATCGTACCCAGCACACCCGAGGCCAGCCTTGGAGCACCTATGACACTTTGGTTTGCTCAAATCACACTTTACCTTTCTTTGTCGACATGTCCAGCATCCATTGAAGTTGCGACTTTTGCGAGTCATTAATAATTTTTTGCGAGGTTGAGACGATGTTGTGTTAAGGTGTGATGGTATGGTCATGATGGTATGGTCATGATCGTATTGTCATCGTCATATATCGTCATCATCATATATCGTCATCATCATATATCTTCACCATCACCATTTATCATGATGATTTAAATTTATTCTCTATACTTCTAGATTATCAAGCGTACAAAACAATATGTGAATAACAATTGTGAATAAAGTCACATATTGTGAAACCTTTAACTGTACAGTTTCATTGGCGTTCTTTGAAGAACAATTTCGGGTGTTTCGGAGAAACTAAAATGATTACATTTGAACAGCTTGAGGACAATTATGATAACGGAACAACCTTCTACAATGATCGCTATACACAAAAGTTGGGGATTTAACAAACGTATTAAAGATGAATGTAATGGAAAATCAACTCAAAATGGAAATGTATGATGGTTTAAATGAGGTGATGGTTTAATTTGGGTGATGGTTTAAATGGGGTGATGGTTTAATTGGTATGATGGTTTGGGGTGATGGTTTTTGAGGTATGTTGGTTTGGTATGATGGTTGGTATGATGATTACAATAAAATATAATAATCATCTTACATTCATCACCATCCGTCCTTCCCATTACAGTAATTCATCCTTTAGATCAGCATCCAAACAATTAACCTCTGGTTGCAAAAAACAAATCATGATAACTTTTGTGTATTCTGCTTTGTTGGTTTAAAGATGTAACCATGGCGCATAAATAAGAGTTTCAAGCATAAACTTTATACCACAGAAAATCATCAAAACAATAACCTAAAACCAAATAGTTTACGTATTTGCAATACAGTCACTTGATTGTAATGCATGATTTAGGCATCTCGGACATCTCGGACATTTGGACGTTTTGGTGACATCTTGGACATTTTGGGCATTTTGGACATGTTGCACATTTGACATCTTGCACATCTTGCACATTTGACATCTTGCACATTTGACATCTTGAACATGTTAAAAAATGTGCTGCTCTCTCTGCTCATATTTACACCAACTAATGTTTAAGGGATAAAGTAAACAAGATAGGATGGTTTGTTAAACTGATCGTTTACCCGTACTATTTCATTATAAACTAAAGATTATGCTACATGATATGGGAATTCTGGAAGCCTGATAGCGTTGATCAAGTATAGAGTTTTCATCAAAAGTACATTACATACAACGTACATACAAATGTACATACAAACGTTCATACAAATGTACGTACAACGTACATACAATCGTACATACAAATCATTCACATACAACCAATTTTTCGCACATGTTCGACTTGTCCATACCTAAAATCCTTCCTCATGAGCAAATCTTCCTGATCAAGGTGGGGTACCAGCTCTTTCGTATCAGTGGGCTCAGTCTTCTGTCGGATGCACCATCATACTTTACCAAGTTCTTCAATCAAGCTGAAAATCACGATAAAGTACTATTCATAGATCGAAACCCCAAGACATTCGAGAAAATATACAACCACCTTCAAGGCTACAGCATCAATATCGAGACCGACTTTGAGTTTGTGGATCTTTGGCTGGATTCCTTCTACTTTGATCTTAAGAAACTTCAACATTTCCTTGTACATGAAGACATCTACGCAACCATAGGCAATCAATCTTTTAAGATCTCAAAGTCCTTATTTGAATCAACAGGTAACTCACCAAATTACTTTGATGCTTCCTATACAAACTTTGCTGTTGATAATCAAACGATTCAAGAAAAAGGGATGTTAAGACCCCCACCCCAAAGACCTGCCACGGCTAACCGATCTCCCAAATTATTTGCTGACTTGCTTGAGATTCTTCGTGGGAATCTGATGGTTATACAAAATGATCATCATAGGTCTTTGCTTGTGAAGGAATGTAAGTATTATCGTTTTGTTGCATTAGAGCAACAAATTGTTAAACATACAATTGTTAATAACCCTTTCTTAAAGAACCTCAACTCCAATTTAAATCAGGATATAATAATTAACTTGGAATATATCAATAAGAAAGGTTTATCTTTTGATCAAAATCCTTTGGAAGAAGTACCTATGCTTTACGCGAGACCCCGAATCCCCAATGAACCTAAAAGGGCCTTGGTTATGGAATTGGATGTGAATCTGATTGATTATTCAGAGGTTAAGTTGATATTAGATAAACTGACTAAACTCGCCACAATCAAAATCTCAGGTAAAATATGCTCAAAATTACTACAGGTGTTTAAAGACTACAAAGAGGACTTTATGTCTTCAGAAGGTTCGGTGTCATTTCTAGTTGGGCTTGCCAACTCCCGCGTGGTGATTAACGGACTTGAAATGAACGAAACTTGGGTAGATGACATGTTGTCTGATAGATTGGATAATGATAACAAGAGGCGAAGGCTTGGTAATATTATTGAAATTCAGCTATTGAAGTCCCTGTGGAGGGTGATGATGATTGGCATGAGACTGAGATTGCATGGGGTTTTTTTGGTTGGTGTGACTGATGAGAGGAATTTTTATAAGACAAATAGTGCTGCGAAGCAGTATTATGAGTGTTAGTATACGAATAGTGCTGCGAAGCAGTACTATGAGTGTTAGTATACGAATAGTGCTGCGAAGCAGTACTATGAGTGTTAGTATACGAATAGTGCTGCGAAGCAGTACTATGAGTGTTAGTATACGAATAGTGCTGCGAAGCAGTACTATGAGTGTTAGTATACGAGTAGTGCTGCGAAGCAGTACTATGAGTAATGGAGTATATGAATAGTGCTGCGAAGCAGTACTATGAATGTTAGTATACGAATAGTGCTGCGAAGCAGTACTATGAGTAATGGAGTATATGAATAACAATGAATAGTATAGTATATGAATAGTGTTGCGAAGCAGGACTATGAGTGGTATAGTATATGAATAGTGCTGCAAAATATGAATAGAACGAACGAGCGAAGCGAGTGCGTGAGTGCGTGAGTGAGTGAGTGAGTGAGTGAGTGCGTGAGTGAGTGAGTGAGTGAGTGAGTGAGTGAGTGAGTGAGTGAGTGCGAACTTTTGAGTGAGTGAGGGAGTGCAACTGTACTGATTGACTGTATGTTAATAATAAACCTAAACTTTAAAAGTATAATGTATGAAACGACAGGAAAGTTGTACATTCACTCACTCACTCACTCACTCACTCACTCACTTACTCGCTTCGCTCGTTCGTTCGCTCGAAAGTCATAAAAAGGTAATTCACCATTTGTCGCGTTTTCTTACAATTCTACACCAAAGACCCATAGTACTTTGCAGCACTATTAAGTAAAGGGCGAAGCGAGTGAGTAGGGAAAATGTACGCACTCATTCACTCGCTTCGCTCGTTTCTATGATCTCTTTGTTTGTTTCATGACACATTCCAGCTTTATCAAATCCAAAGCATCTTCTTGATCAAACTCAAAGCCAATTCTAAGCAAAATAAAGCCCAATGGATTATTTAGACAAAGAGTAACGAGCGATAATGGAAGCAGTACTATGAGTAGTGTATTTGTTTTGAATACGAATAGGGCTGCGAAGACAAACGAGCGAACAAACGAGCGAAGCGAGTGAAAATGAGTGAGTGAAATTGAGTGAAATTGAGTGAAAATGAGTGAAAATGAGTGAAAATGAGTGAGTGAGTGAGTGAGTGAGTGAGTGAGTGAGTGAGTGAGTGAGTCAAAATGAGTGAGTGATAATGAGTACCAAGAGTTATTATGAGTACCATGAGTGATAATGAGTACAGTACTATTACATTCGTATTCTATACTATTCATAGTACTGCTTCGCAGCACTATTCATAGTGATATTTGGCAAAGTGTACAGGTGAGGTTATTCAGTTTCAAGGCCTCAATTGCGATAAACCATTCTTGTACAAGATTAAACTTTGAGAGTTTAGTTACTGCAAGAATGAGAATTCTTTGGATTGAACAAGCGAGTACATATATAGTGAAAAATACAATAATGAAAATACGTGCAAAGCGAGCGAGTGACACGAACTAAGCGAGCAAAGCTACAAGCAAAGAGAATATCTCGCAATCTCGTGAAATCGCTAACAATGTCTCGCTAAATTATACAGTTTCGTACTCACTCACTCACTCACTCGCTTCGCTCGTTCGTTCGTTTGTTGAACACTTGCGAAAACTGTTTTGGGATTAATAGTGTATACTAATACCGAATGTAGTGCTAACAAGGGGGACCCTTGGGAATTGCCAAACAATAAAGTTTAGCTGATAATAACCTTATCAACCCGATTTGTTTCATTTGGTTAACGTCATTTGTATTTGCTTTATTAATGTGATGTGCAATGACACGCATAGTCTGAGATTAATAGAGGCATGTCTGAATAGTCTGCGAAGGAATAATATATGAATAGTGCTGCGAAGCAGTACTATGAGTATCATAGTAATGTATAGTCTGCGCAAGAATACTATATGATTAGTCTGCAAAGCAGTAGTATAGTATATGAATAATGCAATACATAGTATAGTATATGATAATGCACTACATGGTATATGAATAGTTTGTTCATTTTGTATTTTTTTCTTTATTTTCTGCACAAATTCGCAGTCATTTGCAGTCATCTTCTCATAAACAGCAACAGTGTTGGTGGTATACTCTTTAATAAAGCCATATAACGATCGTTTCTACACGTTGCATTCATGCTGTTTAGGTGACTTTTGCATGCGAGAGTGGTGAGAAATGTTCCGGACTCCAATTTTTCGGACTCCTGAGTCCAGAACATAGAGCTAACAAACCGATGAATAGAATAATGCATAAAACGTCAAACCAAATACTTGATATTTATTAACAAAGCTTTTCGTTTGAAGATGTTGGTTGCATGATTGTACTCGAGAACGGGTGACATGTGGTTTTTTCGGTGTATACGTGCATGGCCTCCCGAAGATCATGATGAATCATGAGCGAAGCGAGTGATTTCGTTTGTATAGTATTCTCTAATCTAAGAAATCATGAGGGAAGCGAGTGATTTCGTCTGAATACTTTTCTCTAATCTAAGAAATCACTCGCTTCGCTCATGAATTCGTGAATGCCCATCTCTCATATATAAAATCACTCGCTTCCCTCATGATTTCGCCCGTATACTTTTCTCTAATCAAAGAAATCAAGAGCGAACTATACTGAATTAAATACAACTTGTTATGCTTGAATATGATTTCTATGATTTAATACGTTTTTCAATACGCAATGATTTCAATACGAGATCTACGATTATTTCTATGATTTCAACCCGAGCTCTATGATCTCGAGATCTATAATTATGATTTCAATCCGCTATAATTTCAGTTCGAATTCTATGATTGCTTCTGATTTAAATCTGAATGATTGCTTTTGATTTCAATCATTTTGGATTATAAATACGATTTACTATTGAATGATAAAGTATATGAACGAACGAGCGAAGCGAGAAGAACGAGTAGTATATGAATAGTATAAATGACAAATATACTGTTGAGGCATTATTTGAAACCACTGTAGATAGAATACATAATCAATTGCATCAGCACTCATGATTTCGCCTGAATGTCCATCTCTCATATATAACGAAGCGAGTTCGTGAGTTCGTGAGTGAGTGCGAACTTTTAAGTTCTTGAGTGTTTGTGAGTAGCGAATTTGAGTTAATGAGTTCTGACTATACTTGTTATTCTAAATTCAATTCCAATTGTTTGAATGAGTATAACTTATGATTTCAATATGATTTACATGATTGATTTCTATGATCACCTATTCGTTTCACGTCGAATTTGTGAGTGTGGTACAGGTTGAGGTTTGTTCTATTGAGAATTCTCATTTGACTGAGCAAAGAAATCATGAGCGAAGCGAGTGATTTCGTCTGAATGCCTTTCTCTCATATATAAAATCATGAGCGAAGCGAGTTCCCGTCGATGAGAACCATAACAAAATTTCTAGGAATTCACAATCAAACTTGAGACTGTGCTGCGAACGAGCGTTCGTGAGTGAGTGAGTGAGTGAGTGTGTGAGTGTGTGTGAACAAACAAAGTGAGAACGGACCAAGTTGATTGAGTGTTTTGCTAATCAGCCCACAATGGTTCAAGTTTTCTAATTGGCTGATTATGAAAATCAAATTATAAAAGTATTGATTTTGAACCTTTTGGACTCTAATGAATTTCCCAAGGTCCCTCAATCACGAACGAACGAACGAACGAACGAGCGAACGAACGAGCGAACGAACGAGCGAACGAACGAGCGAACGAACGAGCGAACGAACAAACGAACGAGCGAACGAGCGAACGAGCGAACGAGCGAACGAGCGAACGAGCGAACGAGCGAACAAACGAACGAGCGAACAAACGGACGAACAAACGAACAAACGAACGAACGAACGAGCGAGCGAACTCGAGAACTCACTCGCTTCGCTCGTTCGCTCGTTGGAATTACCAAACCTGACTTTGAACTACAAATGGGTGGAGTAACAGTAACTTTGTTAGTTGTTTAAGTAAGAATTCTCATTTGAACTTTTCATACACAAGTTTATTATCGCTCGTCAGTCATTAACTTGTATAGCTCGATGTACTTGTATCACTCCTTACTCGGTCAGTTATTTGTATAACTCACACCAGAACTCACACCAGAACTCACACCAGAACTCACTCAAAAATTCACCACTCACTCACTCACTCACTCACTCACTCAAAAATCACCACTCACTCACTCCTCACCAACTCACTTCGCTCGTTCCTTCGCTCTGTATACCCAATCTCTCATATACAAAATCACTCGCTTCGCTCATGATTTCTCGCTTAGCTCATGATTTCGTCTGTATACTTTTTCCTCATATATAAAATCACTCGCTTCGCTCATGATCTCGTGTACCATTGAATGGAAAGTTTATCCGAATCATCCTCCGAATCCCAACAATGCTTTCAACATATATTGTCGGTGTTTAGCACGTTTGTGTAACACATACAAGTACAAAGGTTAATGAAGAGGATGATGAAAAAGAATAACTTGTGCGTTACTTTAGAGTTGGTGAATAACGCATTCAGAATATACGAGTATAACTTTTGGATTTGTGATATAGTGATTGTATTTGCTGATCTTTAAGATTATGAGATGACATTGAATAGCCAAGAATAAGCTTAATGAATTCCATTTCATCAAGCTTATTAGAGTTGAATTCAAAGAGTTTAAATTGGCATAAGGATTGAAATTATGTTAAAGAGCTTAAATATTGTTTCACATTCAATGGAATTAACGCCAATGAGTTTAATTGACGCATTTTTCGTAGTTGCAATATCGCATTTATCAATGTGCAGGTGAAGCCCATGTTAATGTACAGGTGAAGCTCATGTTAATGTACAGGTGAAGCTCATGTTAATGTACAGGTGTAAGAAGCAATCACATAAATGTACAGGTGTAATACGTTAATGTACAGGTGTAATGCTATCACGTTAATGTACATGTGTAAGAAGCAATCACGTTAATGTACAGGTGTAATAAGCATGTACAAGTGTAATAAGCATGTACAGGTGTAATAAGCATGTTGCAATAAGCTATCACATGTACTGTAATAAGCCATCACATAAATGTAATGCTATCACAAACAACTATTGTTTAACAAATACTGCACGTTGCCCACCTCAAATGATATAGAGTTGGCACTTGTCGTTTCATGATCAAAGCCTTGAATATGGATCCTATTATCTGAACTTTGTTTTGATTGTTAAGGTTGAAATTGTAATAGAATTTGGTTAAATTTAACAAATTATGCATACTTGTGTTTAGGCTGAATATCGGGTTTTCTTTTACTTCCGTTCCGAACACTTGTGAGTGTTTTGAATTGACAAGTGGAGGGATCATGCTTAACTAATGAGAGATGGCAACCTGCTTTATAGTCTTGACAAAAGTTGATGGGTTGTAAATGAGTTGAGCACCAAGAACCATTAATGAACCTGAACACACAAACTATGTTCAACTATACCTCATTCTAATCAGCTCAAAACCACCTGAAATAGCCAAGACATTAGCCGAACTCTGGAACTTTAATATGGTTGCAAATTATGCGAGCTTAGGTTATAGTGTACACACATATGAAGGCTATGACAATAGTTGTATCATGTCAAACAGAATCAAACACTCAGAACCAAACACTCAGAACCAGATTAACCCCTTCTTTAAACTTGTTTCTTTAACAATAGATGATTACAATCATGACAACGAATACGAACGAAGTGAGTATTCGTGAGTATTAGTATGAATACTTTTGAGTACTTTTGAGTATGAGTAATGACGTAGACTATAGGGAATGCCGTAGGATGCTTTGATATTGTTCCATGATGTTGGGTGGACTCAACAAGCAATATTATGAGCGGAAACTCATAATATGGGTCACAACTCCGGGGTATTCATATCAAAGTGCAAAGTGAAAAGTGCTCAAATTCATTCAAAGTGCTCAAACAAAGTGCAAAGCGCTCAAATTCATTCAAAGTGCTCAAACTGCTCAATACAACCAAATGGTCCAACACATTAAAGTGCTCCTAATATCTTTATGCAAATAAACTTAAATATGAAATAGCTTTGTATGGCGGTATGTCAGTATGGCGGTACGAGCACGGGGATGACAAGGATCGTGCAAATGTACATTTGTGAGTATAACAGTGCTCAAGATGTAAAACGCTGATAGATGTCAGAGCCCACAAAGAGAACTTACAAAGAGGGCCCACAAAGAGGGCTCACAAAGAGGGCCCCCTTTTAGTCTTGTGTAAGAAATAACCTGAAATAGTGAACCCGTAAGAGTTGATCGACCGATGAAGATTCAGTAGGACGGAATTCCATAATCTCATTATGTCACCATAGTTAATGGTCACACTAGAGTCAATGGTCACACTGGAGTTAAAATAATCACTTGGTTTAATCTACACTATTAAATGCACTTTTCGTGTAATGCTATTAATACATACCTATTGTCGCTGATTCTTGTTCTGTACATTGTTTATATCAGCTATCCCTGCTATCGCTTTTGTCGCTGTTTTAGACTGCATGTCCAACTATACTATACATGTTACTCGGTAAAGCAAGTTTGTTACTCGGTAAAGCAAGTTTGTTCCTCGGTTAGTGAGTATACCTCGGAATGTAAAGAGTACGACTCTGTTGTTTCTTTGAGATCACCAAGTGATGATGTCACTAGTTGATGAGTTTATGATATCACTGATTTATGATATCACTCGTTTATGATTACCCGTTGATGATATCACTCGTTTGATTACCCGTTTATGATATCACTCGTTTATGATTACCCGTTATGATCACTCGTCACTCGTTCTATCCTCACTATTGGAACTATCAAACCTCTTCTCATCTTGTCGATACTCATAAACAGCACTTGGAAACAAATCAATAGACCAAAGTACCAAGATAAATCCATACCAAAAAGCAAGAACCCATTCAAAAGTGGCAGCCAAAAAACGGCTCCTCTCCTTTTGCATCACAGTAAACAAAATGGCAAACACCAAAGCAATAACAAACCAAGCAACCTTGAATAAAAATGACACAAAATAAAGATTTGCCAACCTATGATTGCCAAAGATGATATGTTTGTGGTACGGACTTAGAGAGTTTGGATGAAGGCCAAAGATCAAAGTTGAGAAGATATTGAATACTATTGACAATCCACAAAATACGATGAAAACTATCACCATATGGAAGTGAAAGCGACGGAAATCATTCAAATCGAATATTGATACCAAAATTATCCCAATTTGTCCCACAACAGCAGTCACTATACTTAAATATGATAACCAAACCTGGCTTCGAGAGATGAAGGGTTGAAGCTTATGTTGACGACGAAGTACATTCTCCATAATGAAGGTCCCCACAAAGAAGATACTTTGGAAAGCTGAACACGCAATAAAGAGTGGTTGGAGATTGGTTGCTCCAATGTCTGAAATGTAAACCAATCGTTCGTGAGAGTGTGTGTCTTGAAGACTCCGCACAGGCAGTCCATTGGCTGCCCAAATGGCAATCATCACTATAAGCATCCCCCACCATACAACCAATGCCACTAGAGGAATCACATAGTAGTGTAGCACTCTGAACCTCATACTATTTTTTCACCAAACGACGCTTTGCCTGGTATTTGTAATCCATTTGTTGGCTGGCTTTGTGGCTGGCTTTGTGCATCAGACGTGGAGATTGCCACGAGCGAAGCGAGTGATTATATGAGAGATTGGAGGGTACCCAATAGTCCAATAGTACTCAATAGTAGGCTCTATAATGAGCAACACCAGAGGTGCAATACCATGAGTAGTGACTTTAGTGTACCAGAGCTTTGATTGACTATTGCCAGAGCTTTGATTGACTATAGCCTGAGCTTTGATCGATTACCAGAGATATCAATGACGGTTCCTGATTAAAGTTTCTTGATAACCTTAATAGCTGGAGCGTAACGTCATTTTTCTGTCAAACTTTGTCAGGAACATTAAACTTGTCAGTACATTAACTTTGTCAGTAACATTAAACTTTCTCACCAACATTGTCATAAACTTTCTCACCAACATCGTCACACTCTCTTACATCATCACTGATAAACACACTCTCTTACATCATCACTGGTAACCACATCTCATGAAACCATTCGTTATAGTCTACACATAATGGCTGTGTCGGGCAAACCTCAGCCTTGAAAGTAGTCTTGGCAGCTTCGTATCGTCAATATAGGGTTTCAGGGTTTGAATTTTGGTGTTGGTTTGTAGTGTGGCTCAACCTTAACATGATACGTTTACGCGATAATGTTTGGTGTGAGGATGTGTGAGGATGTGTGAGGGTGTGTGAGGATGTGTGAGGATGTGTGAGCTTATGCGAGTTTGTGCGCGCTTGCGCGCACTTGTTGGAAATGCCTAGTGTAAATTGTTACGAGTTGTCGTGACGTAACCAGATGTCGAACGGGCGAAGCCAGTGAGATAGTGAGTTGCGAATTATTTGATACACAAGTGCGAGAATAGCGAATTATTTGATACACAACTGAGAGAGTAGCGAATTATTTGATACAAACGAGTGAGTAGGCAATAGAGCTACTGCAAATTTAGTGACATGACCAAATGTCTTGGAGTTGCATCAAACGTCTTTGTCGTGACATACCAAATGTCTTGGAGTTGCAAAATCAAACGTCTTGGAGTTGCATCAAACATCTTGGAGTTGCATCAAACGTCTTAGTTGCTAAATCATTATCCTTGTCGTGACATCAATATCTTTGTCGTGACATCAATATCCTTGTCGTCGTGATGTCTTTCTTGGGTTACAACCCTGTAATTGATTGCTGGCGCACTGGCACACGCACTGGCACACGCACTGGCACACGCACTGGCGCACGCACTGGCACACTAAACACCGAAATTATACTCACCCACCACACTAAACACCAAGTTGCATATGATTGCTACGATTCATGCAAGATTCAGTAATTGTAGTAATATGTGTGCTAACCCTATGTTTATTTGTGATATCATGTATATATGATTCATCCTATCAAACAACATTCATACACATTGGAGCAATCTCAAACAATTGCTCGCCCCGAAAACAAATAGGGGGTAAAACATACCAACACTCACTTGCAGGGCCCTGCTTTGCCCAACATGGGGAATTTCAACGAGGAGACGGATGAATGGTGAAGAAAATAATTGATCATGCACACGTAAAAACTTAGATGATCTCATATATACAAGGCGTAAATTCTCAACAGTAAGCCCCAAGGAGATCATGCCGGATATGGCAAAGGTTGCACATATGCGAATGTACTAGAACAATAAAGAATCACAAGAATACAGCCAATGCAAAAATAGGCCAAAGAGTAGTTAAAGAATAGCCCCAAAGGAATATAAGCCCATGCAATATTCTAGCGTAAACAAGTGACTATTCCAAGATTTCAATCTCACCTTTGATGATCAGGCTGACTAATTTCACCAATTGTAATCAGAATTGGATGTCGTGCGCATGGCCTTAAGAACGCCTTGAGTTTTGTTTGTGGTGTTTCAATGAGAAAATCCAGTAAGGAAAGAGTAAATTTACCAACAAGTGTAATGTAAGTGTTCCATACAATATATCGTTCAATAACATATATTATACTAATAATTTGTTGTTGACTCGTTAATTTGCCGTTGTTAATGACTCACCAGGTTTCGTAGTCCAGAAACAGAAACTCTGGGCTTGGACTAGCCACCGTTGATTGCATTTTGTACCAGCTTGGCGTATATACGCAGTGTATTATTTCCCAGCGTGGGCCAAGTTATCCAGAGGTGGTGGCAATTTGCCAATTTGCCTGTTGGAATTTTTTATTTACCGCAAAACATGTGTTACACATTTGTTGCGAACCCGTATTTTGCTGGTACGTCATGTAGTTGGACGTGCATACGACTATGTTGTGTTGCCAGTTGACTGGGAGTGTTTTTTTGGTGTTCAGAGGATGACATTGTTGGATTTCATAAGTGCTCATGATGGGGGTGATTCATCAAGCATTACCATTTCAATTGTATATTTTAATGGTCAATTTCAATGTCAAGGTTAATCACTTTACTGTTCACAAAAGTCTCTTTCATTGCTAAGTGTCGTACGCAAGTTTCTGTTTATCGCCAATTTTGCAAGTTTCGCAAATACGCTATGCTCGCTCAATCGGCCGAGAGCTTACGAACGAGTTGCCTTTTCTTTTTATGCATTCTTATTATGCATGCATGGGCGGATCTCATCTCATCCAATCAAGCGACTACGGAAGAGCTCTTTACCCGTGTTTCACTTCCAGAAGGCCTTTAAGTTGGTCTTTAGAGTTGGGGAGTTGTACAAACTCACTCCAGGAACATGAATCTGATGATTCCGGTGTGTATTCTTGTCGAATTTCCAAACTTTGCTTATGGGTATGGAATTCTTGTAGGGTATGTTAACTTTACTCCCTGCTGCGAGTTATTTTCTGTCTGTTGTGGAAATCATTTTATTTTTCAACCCAAAGGTTCTTTTTATTTTATATTTTTTGGTTATTCTTTTTTTTTTTGGCTTTGACTTATTTGGCATTTTTTTTTTTTTTTTTTGCTTTCTATTCTTGATATTTTCTAGCGGCAAAATCTTTTGGGGACATATCAAACACATTATATAAAACCAAATGGATATCCAGTTTGCACCCAACCATTAACGACATACACATGAACATCTACGTAAAGCTTGCGTGGATCATAAGCGAGCTCTCCTGTCGTGGGATTGGAAGTGAAGCCATTCGCGACAAAAAACGTCGTTTTAATGAATTCAACCGTAAATATGGTGGATTCTTAACACTGTTAATTCATAATTCACAACTTCATGAATCAAATTTAATTGTCAGCTTATACTATTTGTACAGATATAATCATAATCTGGTTTTGAAATATCAACGTATGAATATTGTTGAAGAAGCTGAAGAAGATACCATGAGTATATATTTATTCATGGTTGCATTAATTTTATCAAATAAACTGATGGATGATCAATCTTATACTTTAAAGACATGGTTAAGTATAATAGCCAATACTCTTAAGCGTAATGATGGACTGTGTGCTGTGAGTGTGAATTTAGAACTTCTCAATTCATTGGAACTGCATTTCTTGCTGAGTCTTAATTATGAACTCTCATATTCAAGCATTTATCATTGTGAAGATTTTTGGAATATCTTTCAAAGTAATTTGGTTTTCAAGTTTCCGGTAAGCTTGCTCAATAGATATCGTTCGTTTATGGAAGTTCAAGATGTTGAAGTTGATATTTCAAATACTTTCAGAAATGAAAGAATTATAAGAAATGAAATCAATGAGATTCCAATTATGAATATAAGGGATGATATGATGATTAATCGTTTCAATCCTTCATATTACTTATATAATTTGAATCAATCAAATTTAAACTCAGCATATTCAAACTCAGCATATTCAAATACAGCATATTCAAACTCAGCATATTCAAATTCAGCATATCCAACAACAGCATATTCAAATCCAATTTCAAATTATTCAAGTTCATCATATTCAAATTCAAGATTTAACTCAAATAGTTCTGCAACAAGCTCACTTCAAAATCAATCATCAATCAATTCAAGCACACTTCAAAATCAATCATCTATCAATTCAAGTTCACTTGGATCAAACAACTCTATAGCATCCACCATGGGGCCAATGACCGGCTCATTGGCCATGGGACCAATGTGCTATTTGCCTCCAGGAGGCCATACTCCCGAATCTATGGGTTGCTTGCTTGCATCTTCACCTTTAACCCCAATGACCCCTGTGGATCTGTATTATGGGTATTCAAAGAGGAGGAAATTGCACAAGCCCCAGGTTCAATATCAACCTCAGGTTCAAAGTCAGCTTGTTCCTGTGTTTTCCCTTGCTCAGTATTGTGTATATAATGGGTAGCTGACTGCACTGTGTGTATGCATTAATAGAATGGATGGGTATTTAATTGTAGGGATGTAGATGAAAGGAAGGGGTGGCTGTTAAAATGTGCTGCGAAAGTGCTGCCAAAAAGTGGCCAGAAAGTGCTGCTAAAACGTGCTGTTAAGCGCTACCAAAAAGTGCTGCCAAAAAGCGGCCAAAAAGTGCTGCCAAAAAGCGCTACCAAAAAGTGCTGCCAAAAAGTGCCACCAAAAAGTGCTGCCAAAATCTCCTCTACATTCACTTTACATTCACTCCTCTTTGCCACTTTACATTCACTCCATTTAACCACTTAACCACTCCAGTTAACCACTCCACAACCACTCCAGTTAACCACTCCACAACCACTCCAGTTAACCACTCCACAACCACTCCACTTTACCACTTAATTACTCCACATCAACTCCACTCAATCTACTCATACATCATGTTTCAGTTGATCATTTCATATCGGTGCACGCATGTCTCTACAATCATGTCTTTTGCATACATTGTCATGTCCTGCATACCCCCATGTCGCAAGAGAGAACTCGACATTTGTCACTTGTTTCGCGACATGTGTCTTGACAATAGTATATGCACAACTTCTCCTTTACCAAAACCAATACACTATATGCACAAGTTCTCCTTAAGGCAAAAAAACTAACCATTGCTCCACAGCTTAATCTTGTTGGCATTTCCTATTGGGCAAGTATGCCTGACATTGCCTCCTATGGTCAGATTCTTTGGTCAGTCAACGCATGACGTAAATGTAATATCTGGGGACTTTGAACCCTTTGTGATTATATTTGGGTGGTTTTGTGTTTAAAAGACCTACGAGATGGGGATCAGATATTTATAGAAGTGAAGGTGAGTTGGTTTGGGTTGTTTGGGTGGCTTAATGGTTTGGGTGGGTTAATGGTTTGTGTGGTTGTTTAATACATTGGTTGATTGTTTGGTTGTTAATACATTGGATGTTAATGGTTGTTAATACATTAGATGATTGTTTAATAGTTAACCATCAATCCAATGTCTATGTAATATTTGTTTAATACATTGATGATTCTCTCACTCACTTTGTTTCATACTAAAGTATGAAACAAACCATTTATGCTTCATTTCATCTAAACAATACAATCAGAATGACTTTCTGATATCCTTGCTCACTCCAAAATCAGGTGATCGGTAAGGTGTACGTTTGTGATATCTTTATAAATTATGAGCTTGTATGTAATAGCTGATGATTTACATAATGCTCAACATCTTTGTGACATTGGTTTGAGCTCTTCCCAAGAATTAATAGATATCAATTTTGTGGCATACTTAAAAAAAAATTCACACATACATTTGTGATCTCAAGTTTGTGTAAGAATATTTATATTCGTGATTAATGATTTTGATTGGTTTGTGTATTAGCTTATATGGATTTTGTGTATTAGCTTATATGTATTTTGTGTATTGATAATATGTCTTTGTGTATTGATAATATGTATTTTGTGTGCGGATATTCACCTTTTTGTACAATCATATTGATATGTTTGTGTAATCGTGTAAAGCCGTTTGTGTGACACTATACACATATTTGCAGTACAAGTTGAATGAATTTGTGTGACACTATTGTTGATAAATTTGTGACATATGAGGTTTCCGCATATTTTATAACACATTTTAAATGAAAAATAAAACCATGTGATTAGATTTATCAAATGCTCTGTCAGACGTGCCAAGCTACCGAGAGCAGATATAAATGTCCAAAGTGTTTGTGGGCCTATTGTTCTATTGCATGCTTTAAACTGCATACTTGTAAGGTTATTGACAACGAACCAAGCATTGAAAAGGATGATCAAACCGAGAAGGATGACAAGGATGAACAAAGCAATGACACTCAACTCTTTCAAAACCTTGTGAATGATCCGGTAATATCATCAATGCTCAAGCAACCATCTCTTCAGTTTCATTTACAAACCTTGATTAAGATTATGGATGATGCTAGTTTTAGTGGTGAGGCTAGTGAAGATGGTAGAAGGGAGGTTGCTTTGAGAAAGTTGAATGAGTTGAGAAGGGGTGGAGATGATGAGAATGAGTTGGTTGAGGAGTTTATTGAGAGGGTAATGAGCGAACCGAATAACGAGCGGAGCGAGTTATGAGGGAAGCGAGCAATGAGGGAAGCGAGTTTTGAGAGAAGCGAGCAATGAGAGAAGCGAGTAATGAGAGAAGCGAGTAATGAGAGAAGCGAGTAATGAGGGAAGCGAGTAATGAGGGAAGCGAGTAATGAGGGAAGCGAGTAATGAGGGAAGCGAGTAATGAGGGAAGCGAGTAATGAGGGAAGCGAGTAATGAGGGAAGCGAGTAATGAGGGAAGCGAGTAATGAGGGAAGCGAGTAATGAGGGAAGCGAGTAATGAGGGAAGCGAGTTATGGGAAAAGTATAATGAGTAACGTTAACGTGTGGGTATACAGTGTGAAGAATATTGACCAGCATTATCGACCAACATTATCGACCAACATTATCGACCAACATTATCGACCAACATTATCGACCAACATTATCGACCGATTATATCAACCGAACATATCGACCGTTTATATCAACCGAACATATCCAACCAACATTATCAAACGAAGTGAATACTCACTTTGCTCAATATCCACTATTCAACCGTTTCCGAACCTCCCTGTCAATCACCTCCTTAGCTGGCTTGTCATTACAAACAGCTCATTATTCATGAAGAAATCAAGTACGATGAGTATGATTTTCATAACTTGCTTTGAATAATCAGTCAGTCCATGCTGAATAATCAGTCAGTCCATGCTGAATAATCAGTCAATCTATACTGAATAATCAGTCAATTTATACTGAATAATCAGTCAGTCCATGCTGAATAATCAGTCAGTCCATGCTGAATAATCAGTCAATCTACACTAATTAATCATTCTGGTCACCTACGCTTAATCATTCTGGTCACCTACGCTTAATCATTCTGGCCACCTACGCTTAATCATTCTGGCCACCTACGCTAAATAATCATTCCTGTCATTCACACTAAATACTCACATAGTCAACAGCAATAAATCCAATACAATCTCTTTGGCATTGGAAACCCCAATAATCATCCCAAAAATTTGATAACGTGATATCCACTCCATAGTATCGCATATCCTTCACACCACCCCAGACTGTTTGTGATATCCACCCCAGACTGTTCGTGCTACAGACTGTTTGTGATACAGACTGTTCGTGCTACCACCACCCCAGACTGTTTGTGATATCCACCCCAGACTGTTTGTGATATCCACCCCAGACTGTTTGTGATACAGACTGTTCGTGCTACCACCACCCCAGACTGCTCGTCCTACCACCAAGTACGAAACCAACGAACGGGCTCAAATGGCCAAGAGTATTCACCCAAGGCCGCCCCGCCATACCCGACGTCTTGGTCGTAGCTGTGCTTCTCCGCAAACGAGCTGTTTTCATACCGATACATGCCAACCGACGAGTTGTAGTATTTTCCTGCAAATTTTCCTGTAAAGTTGTGGTGACCTCCATGATGTGGAGGTTTGTGAGGTGGTTTGTGGGGTTGGTGATGGTGGTCGTGATTGTGATTATGATTATGGTTGTGGTTGTGACCATTTGCGCTATCAGTGATGTCGACTTTGGCAACAGTAAAGTTGTGGTGACCTCCGTGGTGTGGAGGTTTGTGAGGTTGGTGATTATGATTATGATTATGATCATGATTATGATCATGATTATGATCATGATTATGGTTGTGGTTGTGACCATTTGCGCTATCAATGACGTCCACTTTGGCAACCGTAAAGTTGTGGTGACCTCCATGATGTGGAGGCTTGTGAGGTTGATGATGATGGTTATGGTCGTGATTATGATCATGATTATGGTTGTGGTTGTGACCATTTGCGCTATCAATGACGTCCACTTTGGCAACCGTAAAGTTGTGGTGACCTCCATGATGTGGAGGCTTGTGAGGTTGATGATGATGGTTATGGTCGTGATTGTGATTATGATTATGGTTGTGGTTGTGACCATTTGCGCTATCAGTAACGTCCACTTTGGCAACAGTAAAGTTGTGGTGACCTCCATGATGTGGAGGCTTGTGGGGTTGGTGATGGTGGTTGTGGTCGTGATTGTGATTATGATTATGGTTATGGTTGTGGCCATTTGCGCTATCAGTGATGTCCACTTTGGCAACAGTAAAGTTGTGGTGACCTCCATGATGTGGAGGTTTGTGGGGCTGGTGATGGTGGTTATGGTCGTGATTGTGATTATGATTATGGTTGTGGTTGTGACCATTTGCGCTATCAGTAACGTCCACTTTGGCAACCGTAAAGTTGTGGTGACCTCCATGATGTGGAGGTTTGTGAGGTGGTTTGTGGGGTTGGTGATGGTGGTCGTGATTATGATTATGATTATGGTTGTGGTTGTGACCATTTGCGCTATCAATGACGTCCACTTTGGCAACAGTAAAGTTGTGGTGACCTCCATGATGTGGAGGTTTATGGGGTTGGTGATGGTGGTCGTGGTCGTGATTATGATTATGGTTGTGGTTGTGACCATTTGCGCTATCAATGACGTCCACTTTGGCAACCGTAAAGTTGTGGTGACCTCCGTGATGTGGAGGCTTGTGGGGTTGATGATGGTGGTTATGGTCGTGATTATGATTATGATTATGGTTGTGGCCATTTGCGCTATCAGTGACATCGACTTTGGCAACAGTAAAGTTGTGGTGACCTCCGTGATGTGGAGGCTTGTGGGGTTGGTGATGGTGGTTATGGTCGTGATTGTGATTATGATTATGGTTGTGGTTGTGACCATTTGCGCTATCAGTGACATCCACTTTGGCAACCGTAAAGTTGTGGTGACCTCCATGATGTGGAGGTTTGTGGGGTTGGTGATGATGGTTATGGTCGTGATTGTGATTATGATTATGGTTATGGTTATGACCATTTGCGCTATCAGTCACGTCCACTTTGGCAACCGTAAAGTTGTGGTGACCTCCATGATGTGGAGGCTTGTGAGGTTGATGATTATGATTATGATCATGATTATGATCATGATTATGGTTATGACCATTTCTATCCTCATTCTCAAACTTAAATACACGCTGACCTCCATGATTCTCTTTGTCTAAAATCTCTTCATATTTACCAACAGTAAAATTGTGATGTCCCCCATGATGTCCCCCATTATGACCTCCATGATTATGTTCATGATTATGTTCATGATTATGGTTGTGACCTTGGCTGGGATTTCTGGCTTCGTTTAAATTCGTTTCTTCATTGTATTGAGCAGCAGCAAGGGCCACCACCAATACAAATGGAATGGTTGTTAATCGCATGATACATACTCAATGATATTCTCTTCATTTTATACCTTAACCTCTAAAGACCCGCACCGCAATAACGAGTTTGCAACCATTTTTTTGGGCGCAGCTCAAGATCTTCCATCCAGCCTCAACACCAAATGACAAGTGCAAGGTCATTCCAAAGCTTCCCGGGATCTGCAGGGGTCAGATTGTGTGGTAGGTGTCGTGCATTTAGAGCACTGTAAATTCTTGAATTATAAATGCAACCTGTCATATGCAACCTGTCGTATGCAACTACTCAGACTATCAATGTAGCACCTTTCAAATTTGTACTTTGACGTGGTTGACAACATAGATCAGCGTTCAGCCATCTCCAAAGGGCAAGCTCACTGGGGATCGCTTTGATTTCCGCCTCAATCACTCATGGTCATGGTCTTTTGGAGAACATATACGATACTAAGTGACAACAAATGTTACTACCCAAAGTCACAAGCTGACTCATAAAGTGTAATTCATGTTGAAACTTGGTCAAGTGACTCATATAACTCACTCACTTCGTCCAAACCAAGTGACTCTCCCAATATAACTCACAAACTCGCTTCGCTCGTTTATTCTTTCATTCGACTTCTAAGCCCTATTGTAGTGCTACTCTACGTGACAGCATACCTAGGATTTCCACTTGGTATCACGCAACTGGTGATCTGTCTCTATTGTGTATGATTTTGTGTGTGATTATATATATAGCTGTGGCATACTCTTGAGCAGTGGCATACTCTTGAGCTGTGGCATACTCTTGAGCTGTTTGGCTCAGATAGTTTATGTAATGGACCTGTAATTGATCTGCAATACAGTTTTGACGTATCCAAAGACAAAGCAATGGCACACACTATGCATTTTCGTAAGCTATTTCTCATACAAACCCTCTCTTTGGTTCTCTCGTTTAATGGGTATACTGGTTTATCATTTCGACATTGCCCAATTACAAGTAAGGCCGTTATGTGTCAAACCTGCATGAAGGGTGGATTGAATATACGTCTGATTTGTAATAAAGAGAATACGGTGGTGAGTTACTAAGCAAATCAAGCTATGACATTGTCGAAACTACAGGATAGATTTTTGAGTCTAGGTGTATATTGTATTTTTTTGGGGATAGTCAAGGTACCATTCGCTGCGTTCGTTGCGTTTTTTGTGCATTCAATATCAATCAGAGACGATGAATGTACTTCGTTGCGTTTATTGCATTTATTGCACTTTAATATCAAGCACTCATAGTACTGTGAAGCTATTCGTTGCGTTCGTTGCGTTCGTTGCGTTCGTTGCATTTATTGCACTTCAATATCAAGCACTCATAGTACTGTGAAGCTATTCGTTGCGTTCGTTGCGTTCGTTGCATTTATTGCATTTATTGCACTTCAATATCAAGCACTCATAGTACTGTTTCGCAGCACTATTCGTTGCGTTCGTTGCATTTATCGCACTTCATTATCAAGCACTTATAGCACTGCTTCACTCATAGTACTGCTTCGCAGTACTATTCGTTGCACTTCCACAAACTCTTCCCCCCCTCACCAAAACCAACTTCAATTCTAAAAAGTTGACCTCCCAAATCTCCCTCCAGATTCAATTCCTCTTCCGGCTTCAAATTCTCATTGGCAGACGTGACATACAAATACTTGCCAGCTCCCGTAACACAAGTCACTCGCGTACAAGGAAACTGGTACTTTTCTTGCAATTCTCCATCAAGCAGAAAACGAGCCACGGTGGAGGTACTGTAGACAGCAACAAACAACTCCTTATCGGTCAAGAAGAGCCCATCAGGCTCTGGGGAATCGAATTCCGGAAAGGCCTCTCTGAAGTTTATTAACGGTTTCCGGTTGGATAAAGTGTTTGTGGAGTGGTCGTAGTCCCATGACCAGATGGTGAAACGAAGGGAGTCGGTCCAGTAGAATTTATTTCCGGACTTCAGAAAGGCCAATCCGTTGGGGATGTAGATTTCTTCACCCATGAGCATGTCGGTGATAGAAAGGTCCTTACAGTCGATGCGGTACAATTTGCCTTCCCCGGATACTTTTCCCTCGCCTTCAACCACGGAAAAGTCCAGCATGAGGCCGATCCAGAGGTTTCCCCATGGGTCAATAGTCCCATCGTTGGAGCGTAAACGGGAGTTTTCAGGGTAGCGGAGTAGGTATTGGAACTCCTTGGTGGTGAAAGAAGCTTTCACAACACCGTACTTGGTGCATGCAATCACTTCGTTGTCATCTTTGGTGAGTCCGATAGCTCCGATACTTTCCCCGTCCCCCTGAAGCTGGAGAGTTTCATGCTTTTCGGTACCAAGGAACACACGATGGATTTGTGCAAGATAGATATCGACCCACAAGATGCTATCATTGGATGGATTGTATGTGACGCCCTCCGTGAGACGTCCTCGATAGTGTGGAAGAAAGTGCATATATAATGTAATGGTGCGGAATGTGGGATATGCGATATATTCGAACAGAGATTACTCATAGCAATTAGTAAAAGGTTGTGGGTGTGATGGTCATGATAGTGATGGTCATGATAGGAAGGTCATGATAGGAAGGTCATGATAGGAAGGTCATGATAGGAAGGTCATGATAGGAAGGTCATGATAGGAAGGTCATGATAGTGTTCATTACTGTATGAATTAAAAGTGTTTAGATCATATCAATTGCCGTCCCTACTCAACCGTTTGGCAACAATCTCCGCTATTCATATTCGTATTATTACATCTAGCTTACTTTCAATGCTATATACATAATCACGTTACTCAATATCACAAATCAACTGCAGTACATAACCAGTTAATTTTTGATTTGCCAGATGAAAACCAAGTGACGAATTCTTTGCTAAGCGAGTGAGTAGCGAATTCTTTGATTTGAATGTACTTTTATATCGACACTTGTGATATGATTTGTATATTAAGTCAAATCAAAGTCATCATTTTCAAATGAATCGCTTCTAGCAATGTAATGTGGTGTTTGAGTTGACATGTGGACTGAACGTGTTTGATTGTGTAGGTTTATACTGTTTGTTCAACTCACAATACTGTTTGTTCAAGACACAGTTTGTCTAGACACTCAAAATAGTTTGATCTAGACACTCACAATACTGTTTGATCTAGACACTCACAATACTGTTTGATCTAGACACTCACAATACTGTTTGTTCTCTAGTTGAAACACTCATAGTACTGCGCAGCATGTGTGCTCACTTTCTAGAAAAAATCAAACTTTGCAGCACTGTTTCGCAGCATTATTCGTTCTTCGCAGTATTGTTTCTTTCTAGAAAAACTCATAGTACTGCTTCGCAGCACTATTCGTTAGTACTGTTTCTTCCTAGAATAACTCATAGTACTGCTTCGCAGCACTATTCGTTATTGTTATTATTCCACTCCCTTGCCAACTCCGCCATAGCAGCACCCCCATTGACACTCGCATTAATAACCTCCAACGGAACTTGACTCTCCCCATACTCCTTCTGAGCAAACCTAGCATAATTATTATCACCAACCAATCTAAACTCGAAATCGCAACCCGTAAGAAGCTCATTCCAAGTAAACATCAAGGAATCTGATTTCCGTGAAAACGGATTAATGTCAATAATTTCAACCAGATCAAATGGCCTTGGAACATATACATCAATAATAAACTTGTCCAAGAACTTTGTCAAGATTCCACTCTCTTCAACAAACCTATCTATTGCGCTTTTAATATCTTCTTGTATCTCTTTAAGAAATTCGTAGTAATTGAGGTCTCTTTGTGAGATACCGAGAACCTTTCGGTCCTTAATGAATATACGGAATTCCAATGCCGGGTTGATTTCCTTCCATCGTTTCAACACTAATTCATATTGCACGTTGTTTTTTTGATCCAGTCCAATTTGACCATCTTCATGAGTTTCTTTTTCAACTTCACTCTTATTAGGGGCAACCTCACTAAATGGACTATCCAAGTCATCAGCTATATGGTCACTAGCATTGAGAAGCAAATATACATCGTTGGCAAGATGACATCGAGTGGTGTTTCCCGCAGCAATCCATCGAGCATCTTTAGGCAGTGACCAGTTGAGTTTGGGCATTACATCGTACTTGTTTAACGTTGCTTGAATCTTGTCATGTACAACTTGAAAGTCTTTTATGGTTGTTGGTGAATGAGGGTTTGAGTCTGATTGTGAGTGTGATTCTGATTCTGAGTCTGACTCTGACTCCCAATCAGAGTAGTTGTTGTCTGTGGTTTCGATTCTTCCACTGTCTGGAAGCTTGATGCTATCTCCAGCAAGGTAGTTTAAAAATGCTTGTGGAAGGGGTTTCACAATCACAGCCTCTCCGATATACTTTGTAAAGTGGTGGCTCCAATTGGAGAAGGAGCATGCAATGATTTCATCTTTGGTGATGGCGATTTCTTCAAAGATGAAAGTCATGAACGAGCGAGCGAAGCGAGTGAGTGAATTTTTTTGAACGAACGAGCAAAGCGAGTGAGTGAGTAGCAAAGATTGAATGAGCGAGCAAAGCGAGTGAGTGAGTGAGTGAGTAGCAAAGTCTTTTTATCAGAGCGAGTGAGTGAGAGAGTGAGTGAGTGACTAAGAGACTGCCTGAGTACCCAATTCTTCTGAACAATCGATCAAAGCGAGTAAAGAACTGAATAGCAAATTCTTTAATTGAATATCACATTCAAATAAGCTGCACATCCAATTAAACTGTATATCACATCCAAACAACTAATATTCCATCACATAACCAACATCACATAACCAACTTACAATCTATCTTATACTATATCACTCCTCTCTTCTTCCTTGATATGGTTGCAAAAAAATGCGAAATTCATACAAAATGAATGCTCATACACAGTGAAACCTCTTACAAAGGAGCTTCAATCTTCTTATGATGTCATACATTTCCTCTTCATTAACAACGAACCTCACATACTGCAAACTATCATTTTTGATTTTGAACTCATCATCCTATGGCAAATATTCTCAGGTATCAGCCATACAACCATACAACCATACATCAACATTGATAAAACCATTCGATATCACCATTTGATATCACTGATTCTTCTTGCAAAACGCCAACATCTCGATTACGTGGCAATTACATCCCTTCTTGATGCATCACCCTATTCTTATGTAATTGTGTCTTGATGATCGAATATTATTTTGAGATTGGCGCAGCACAATTATAGATACGAATTACATCATGAACAGTGAACAGAATCAATCCATGGGCTCCGAGTCATCCCAAGCCGAATCAAATGTTGATACAAGTATTCCAACATCCGTCCCACCACAAGCTGCATCTTCCGAGGTTGTATCCTCCGAGGGTGCATCCTCCGAAGCCGCATCTTTACCGGGATCAGCCGAAGCTGGGGAAATCACAACACCTGCCAATATATTAAACTTCCACCAGGCCATGGCATACTTGGAGCGTGTCAAGGCCCGGTTCCATGATCAAATCAACGTCTACGACACGTTTCTTGTAACCATCCAAGAATTCAAAGCTGAAAGGTATGTCATCTCAACAATCACGTCTTTACTAACAATTAGCATCAACACCTCCCAGGTTATCGATACAGTCCTCGACTTGTTTAAAGGCCATTCTGATTTGATTTCAGAATTTAACTTGTTCTTACCTCAGGGTTACAAGATTAATGTTGATCAAAGCGATTCCATCACCGTCACAACTCCCCTGGGAACCGAAACCAGATAAGTGTATGTGAGTGTATATGTTAAATATTTTTGATTTGAATATTGCTGAATATGGTTTGTAGCATTCTGATTTGTATTACATTTTGATTATCAACAGGGAGGTCTTGACTACAGTTACGGTCTTGACTATGGTAATGACTGAATACACTAGCACGTATATGCCTAGCACGTACATGCCTAACACGTACATGCCTAACACGTACATGCCTAACACGTACATGCCTAACACGTACATGTCTACTCGAAATGAGATGTTGTTTGTAGTTTGTTTATGAGGATCTTTTAATTCTCTAATCAATATCTATACTATTCATCTATTCATCTATTCACTTGTGGTTGCAAATCGCGTTATATGCAGGACACCGAATACATGGTATCAAGAGTGAATATGAAGAAGGAGTTTGAAAGCTGTTTTGATATCGAAAGGATTTGTTATTGAATTAGTTTCGGTGAAATCTATGTTTATGGACTGGATATACTAACAAACTCATCATGATGAAAATCACAAACTACACACAACACTGATGAATACACTCGCTAACAAGTGAAATATAGGAATCGCTAACAAAGTTATAAGCAATCGCTTAGCTGGTTGTTCGTGGCTCGTTGAATTTCATATTTGTAAGAACTTCGCTCGTTGGTCGTTGGTCGTTGGTCGTTGGTCGTTGGTCGTTGGTTGCTGGTCGTTGGTTGTTGGTCGTTGGTTGTTGGTCGTTGGTTGTTGGTCGTTGGTTGTTAGTCGTTGCAATTCATTTTTGTTAAGAACTTCGCTCGTTGGTCGTTGCAAGTCATATTTACTAAGAACTCACAAGCACTCGCTTCGCTCGTTGCTCGCTCGTTACTCGTTGCTCGCTCGTTACTCGTTGCTCGTTGCAATTCATATTTACTAAGAACTCCCAAGCACTCGCTTCGCTCGTTGCTCGCTCGTTGGTCGTTGCAATTCATTTTGTTAAGAACTTCGCTCGTTGGTCGTTGCAATTCATATTTACTAAGAACTCACAAGCACTCGCTTCGCTCGTTGGTCGTTGCAATTCATTTTTGTAAGAACTTCGCTCGTTGGTCGTTGGTCGTTGCAATTCATTTTTGTTAAGAACTTTGCTCGTTGGTCGTTGCAATTCATCTTTGCAAAGAACTCCCAAGCACTCGCTTCGCTCGTTGCTCGCTCGTTGCAATTCATATTTACTAAGAACTCACAAGCACTCGCTTCGCTCGTTGCTCGCTCGTTGCTCGCTCGTTGGTCGTTGCAATTCATTTTTGTTAAGAACTTCGCTCGTTGGTCAATTTTGTTAAGAACTTCGCTCGTTGGTCGTTACTATTCATATTTACTAAGAACTCACAAGCACTCGCTTCGCTCGTTGCTCGCTCGTTGCAATTTATTTTTGTCAAGAACTCACGAGCACTCGCTTCGCTCGTGCTCACTCGTTCTCACTCGTTGCCCAAATAAAATTTTCATCATGTCAAGAGTTGCCCCATCAAACGCAACATTCAAAAACAAAGAAAAGCCCCAAGAGGTTCGCAGAGCCAACATCTTGGCAGCTAGAGCTGTTTCTGATGCGATTCGTACCTCTTTGGGTCCTAAAGGGATGGATAAAATGATCAAAACCAAGAGCGGACAAATCATCATCTCTAATGATGGAGCTACCATTCTCAAACATATGGCTGTTTTACATCCAGCAGCTAGAATGTTGGTTGATGTAAGTGCAGCACAAGATGTGGAGGCTGGAGATGGAACTACATCGGTTGCAATTCTTACCGGATCATTTTTGGGAGCAGCAGATAGATTATTAAATAAGGGGATTCATCCAACTTTAATAGCTGAATCATTCCAAAGAGCTGCCAAACGTGCATGTGAAGTATTATTAGATATGAGTCATAAAGTATCATTAGATGATCGTGAACAATTGGTTCGTGCAGCATCCACTTCACTTTCGTCTAAAATTGTATCTCAACATCTGGCCTTCTTATCACCATTAGCAGTAAATCTGGTTTTAAAAGTGATGAATAAAGAAGAAAATAACGTGGACTTGAATGATATTAGACTTATTAAAAAAGTAGGAGGAACTATCGATGAAACAGAACTTATTAATGGAGTGGTATTAACTCAAAACGTGGTCAAAAATGCAGGAGGACCAACTAGAGTGGAAAAAGCAAGAATCGGATTAATTCAATTCCAATTATCACCTCCAAAACCAGATATGGAAAATAACGTGGTAGTTAACGATTACAGACAAATGGATAAAATCTTAAAAGAAGAAAGAGCTTACTTATTGAATATGTGTAAAAAAATTAAAAAAGCTAAATGTAACGTTATACTCGTTCAAAAATCTATTCTTAGAGATGCAGTTAATGATTTAGCTTTACACTTTTTATCAAAATTGAATATTATGGTCATCAAAGATATCGAAAGAGATGAAGTGGAATTCTTATCAAAAGCTACAGGTTGTAAACCAATTGCAGATATTGATAATTTTACTGAAGACAGATTAGGTCATGCAGATTTAGTTGAAGAAATTGAATCTTCAGGTTCTAAAATTGTAAAAATTACTGGTGTCTCATCTAAAAATACAAAACCAACAGTTAGTGTTATTGTAAGAGGTGCTAATCATTTGGTCTTGGATGAAACTGAAAGATCAATTCATGATGCTTTATGTGTCATTAGATGTCTTGTTAAAGAAAGAGCTTTAATTGCTGGTGGTGGTGCCCCTGAAATCGAAGTTTCTAGAACTTTAATGAAAGAGAGTCATCTTTTATCAGGTGTTGAACAATTTGTTTATCAAGAATTTGCTCAAGCTTTGGAAGTGATCCCAACCACTTTGGCTGAAAATGCAGGTTTGAACCCAATTAACGTGGTTACCGAATTAAGAAATAGACATGAAAATGGTGAAAAAAATGCCGGTATCTCGGTTAGAAGATTGGGTGCTCTGAACACTTTTGATGAACATGTTTTACAACCAGTTTTAGTGAGTACCAGTGCTATTACTTTGGCTGCAGAGACTGTCAAGTCTATTTTAAGAATCGATGACATTGCTTTCTCAAGATGAGCAATGGGTTGAGATAGTTACGGGTGTCGAAAATGGATTGTTTCTTGTTTGAAGAGGTTTGTTTTCATGTATTGTGTATATACAGCTGTTAATATTGATTTGTAGCAAACGAACAAACGAGCAACAAACGAGCGAAGCGAGTTTGTTTTTAGAGGTTAGTTCCTTTATTATTGAGTGCGTGAGTGAGTGAGTGCGTGAGTGAGTGATTGCGTGAGGTTCGTCCACTCGTTCGTTCGTTCGTTCGTTCGTTCGTTCGTTCGTTCGTTCGTTCGTTCGTTCGTTCGTTCGTTCGTTCGTTCGTTCGTTCGTTCGTTCGTTCGTTCGTTCGTTCGTTCGTTCGTTCGTTCG
>JAKUAJ010000036.1:39544-53975 GCA_030562865.1 Kodamaea lidongshanica (nom. inval.) | reverse complement strand
TCACTTACTCACAAATTCGCTACTCACTACTCACTCACTCACTCACTTTGCTCGTTCGAATATTGCCCACCAAATATACTGCTCAGTTCTTGCAAACGCTTTTTGATCAAAAATTCATATTCAAATCGTAAGAATTCGCTACTCACTCAGTATAAGAGAGTTGGATAGTTAGTCAGTCAGTCAGTCAGTTACACCTACTCACTCAAACAAATTCGCTACTCACTCACGAACTCACGAACTCACTCACTCACGAACTCACGAACTCACGAACTCACTCACTCACTCACTCACGAACTCAATTGTTCGCAGTCACTCACTCACGCAGTCACTCACTCACGCACTCACTCGCTTCGCTCGTTCGTTCAAATGAAAACGAGTAAATGCACTAGACAATAGAGATATAAGCCATACGAATAAACTGACATGAAATCATAAAGAATGTTATAGAAATTGAACATCTAAAGACCCGTACCGCAATAATATGTCACCAACCCTCAAGCTACACCATAATTAAATTCAATCTCCATTCATAAAAGTCATGTTGTAAACGTATCAAATATGTATTACTTTGCTAAACTGATTTTATATAAAGTTATACAATGTGAGTCAATATTGCGATAAATTGCGAAGAACGTAAATTCATTTCACTCACGAACTCACGAATGAACGAACTCACGAATGAACGAACTCACGAACTCTCACACGTACTCTCACGCACTCAATAATAAAGGAACTAACCTCTAAAGACACAAACTCGCTTCGCTCGTTTGCTTGCTCGTTGGCTCGCTCGTTGGCTTGCTCGTTGGCTCGCTCGTTGGCTTGCTCGTTGGCTCGCTCGTTGGCTTGCTCGTTGGCTCGCTCGTTGGCTCGCTCGTTTGCTCGCTCGTTTGCTCGTTCGCTCTTGACCCAAGATTTGCCAACCTATCAGCCATGACATTGCCATGAATTCCAGAATGCCCCTTGACATGCTCAATCTCAAGAAATCCCCAACCCCTCTTCCTATACACAGAATTTATCGCATTAAGCTTAGTCACACACAGCTGAATCGTTTTTTTATTCTTCACCCGTTTGCCCTTTGTAGTTACCCATCCACACTTAATATATGTATTCGAGTCTATGAGGATTAACCTGATCGAACATAAAGAATCAGTACAAATTTTGTACTTTGTTTCATCTTTGGATTCTAATACTTGGTTGGCAATATCAGTGAGGGCATGTTCGAGGGCCATGAGTTCTGTCGTCTGACTGTTTATTGGCGTCTTTATTGTAACAGACGCATTAAGCTTGCTATCCATTCCATAGTACACCCCATAGCCTCCAATGGGTGAGATGTAATTATGTGCACGAAACGACCCATCAGTGTACACTATCTTTTCTTTGACCTTTTTCAAGCATAGACTGGCGTAAGAAAAGGGCGTACCATAGTATATGCTCAAATCTTTATTAGCTTTGGATTTTTGCTTTATTCCGATTGTCGGTGTTGCCAAGATTTCGTTAATGGAAGATTCAGAGATTTTAATTGTTGGTGTGGTTGTAGATGATGAATATTCAGATTTTATTTCACCGGAACCTGATCTGTTGGATTGTTCGAGAGTGTTGGATTGTTCGAGAGTGTTGGATTGTTTGAGAGTGTTAGATTGTTCGAGTCTGTTGGATTGTTCGAGTCTGCTCAATTCTTTGATTACATCGGACTGTTCGAGTCTGCTCAATTCTTTGATTCTAACAGATTGTGCAAATCTGTTGGACTGTTCGAGAATGTTGGATTGTTCAATTCTGTTGAATTCTTCGAGACTGTTGGATTGTTCAATTCTGTTGAATTCTTCGAGTCTGCTCAATTCTTCGAGTCTGTTGAATTCTTTAAATGCTTGGCCTTTAAGGTTCAAAGAAAGCGGCTTGACATTGATCTTGGATACAGCATAGGCATTGAACTTGGATAAAGCATTGACATTAATTTTGGAAAAACCATTGACATTGATCTTGGATACACTATTGACATTAATCTTGGATACACCATTGACATTGATTCGTTGATTCTTAGGAAAGCTAATTTTGGGGATTTTCCCTAACCCAATGATACTGAGCTCTTTATCCTTGGATACAAGTTTGTTCTTAATTGAAGATGGCTTTTGGAGTTGCATTCTTGAGGAGAGACTGCAAAGGTATTTGGCTTTATAATCATGAATGCAATTGGTTGTGGATTGAGGTGTTTGAATGTGTGAGTAAACTAACCTTGTGAATAGTGCATGAGATTAGATTAAGGAAGGGAGAATCATGGAACATGTGGTTGCAGATATCAAAAAGGGCAAGTTGAGGGAATAGTGGAAACTCGAGCAATTTGAGGAAACACAGGTATTGTAAATTAAGGTGGAGCTTCAGGTAAAGTTGTGCACAGAAGAAGCTCACAGATCACACTAGCTCACATAAAATGACACTAGCTGTCACATGAGATGGCTAGCTGTCACATTATTGCGGTACGGGTATTTAGAGGTTAGCGATAACACTTGCTCACATTAGCTATGACAATTGGCTGCAATCAGCACTTTTTGGGATAAACCGGTTCTTTTAAAACAAACATATAACCACCGCTCCATTGTAATTGTTGGTCAAATGTCTGTCTTTACTGACTGTTAATTCTGGAAACTCACTCCGTTTATTGGAAATGTTTACAGCTTCATCAATCACTCGCACCGACTCACTCACACTCACTCACTCGCACCGACTCACTTTGTTCATTCACTCACACTCACACACTCACTTTGTTCATTCACTCACACTCACTCACTCGCTTCGCTCGTTCGTTTGTCATGGTGAATCCAAAAATCATAATGAATTCGCCACTCACTGGTTCTGTTCCCACAGCCTAATGTCAATTATATCACAAATTCCATAACAAATTAGACAGGTTGTATAAAATTATGTGGCTAATATGCATCACCACTTGAACACATTACTCAAACACCCTTAAGGACACCCTCTATATTTGTGGGTCTAGATGCTTTCGGTTTGTGGATTTGGCAACCATAGTTTCAAGGTGATGTTTGTCCGAATAATATGATTTACATATTGTCACTTTGTACTTTATATATGCAGCATTCTTGTGTCAAGTGAGCTTAGTGGTAAGATGATAAACCCTGAACACAAAAGATAATTACAAGGTGAGGTATGAACAACAGAGATCAGTTCTGATCTACCTTCACGAGGAGTATCTTGGCTTTTGGTTTATGTTTGAAATTCCTCCTTTATTTTCACTGTGACCAGGAGGTTGATATGAAACTGATCAAAGGAACGTGATCAACAAGGAGAATAACAAAAGAGTGAATAATAACATTTGTATATGACAGTGTAACAGTTACGTAATAGCTACGTAATAGCTATATAACATACAACAATTGACTTGACTATCAATGGTGCGCTCTATCAAAATCATTAATATCACATCAATAAATGTCCCAAATAAACAAAGTTTCATGTACCTGAGACTACACACTGCAAAGAGTTTGTAATTTCTTTGGCTTTGCGTATGAGTACGATCAGCAAAGGCACAAACAAAGGAGGCCACAAAGGGTATCGTAAATGTTGAATGCAGCAAGGCTAAAATCTTAATCGACCGTTATGCCATGCTGATGTCATATTTTTGTTCAACCGTTTTTTTTGCTGTGATCCACGGTGAGTGAGGTGTTTGTTCCATGTGCTTTGGTATGGAGTGGTTGTACGGCATTTGAGATTGCCTTGGTATTAGGAGTATTTGGTTTTTCATTTGGCGTTTTGTTCTTGGTTCTATTGTTTGAAGTTTTGCTTAGTGATATGCTGTGATTTGCTTAGTGATTTGCTTAGTGATATGCTTAGATATGCTTAGTGATATTGCTTAGTGATATCAACTTGTTGCTGATTTTGACTTGCTACTGATTTTGACTTGCTGCTGATTTTGACTTGCTACTGATTCTTAATATTGTACACTACACTTATCCTTACACCTTGTACAATCTTCGCGTTCAAACATTTCTTTTCTTAATTTCCGTCCCAATCGTCTAAAAGTACGTTGGCTATTATAATAGGAGCCAAGATGTATTGTGGTAAATTCTTAACGCATGATCATTTTCACCTGTAACTTGCAACCAAGAGGGGAGCGTGTTAATAGCGCCTTTACAGATTTGTTTCCTCCAATTTCGGTATTCACTAACCATCAGCATACTTATGGACAATGCATACCAAACTAATGCGTGATCTCATTAATAAATGATCTTTATCTTAAGACTTGATACATTGACAAAAAGATTTTAATCAAGAGGTACCATTTCTTTTGTATGTTTGAGCATAGGAAATACTTGTTTATTAAACTTGTAAGTAATCCAAAGGATTGATTGAAGGTGCAAAATGGTTATAATGTTCCTATTTGAGAAAATTACATAGGTTAAGCTGCATATTTGTGCAATAAGGTTAAGCGGAACCTATACAGCAGTGATCATATTGCTGCGAAGTAGGAGCGAAGCGACTTTAAAATGATAAACTGCTACGAAGTAGCTTAGGAGCGAAGCGACTATACAATTGTGATCATATTTTCTGCGAAGTAGGAGCGAAGCGACTATAAAGTGATAAACTGCTACAAAGCAGCTTAGGAGCGACGCGACTTTATAGTCATCACATTTCCAGCTTTTACGTCATTCCCATCAATTCAACACCAATTGCTATGATTTTGTATTGTCTGTTAAATAAAAAGAGGTTGAGCTCAAAATCAATTCAATCGCACTCAAAGATCCAAACATACTTTACATAAGCAAACTACTCTCATCATACAAGTTAAACTAAATCTTACACCTGGATCACACTTGTGATCCCAAAAATGTAACCTTGGTACAGTAAAGAGATTGTTCGCAGTCTCTGATAACTTCTCCTTATAGATTTACACATTTATGAGTTAAATTCAATGTATACAGGCCAGCAGTTACGTGAGTACTAACCTCCTCGACCTTAAGGACACACTTGATATAATCTGATATGCATTTTCATATTAATGATGATTCTGAGTTGGCGAGCAGATTCTGTGAGTTTTAGTATTCAAAGTATGTTTGGTGGATTACAGTATAGCTATGTCCTCTCGAGCAAGATTAAAAATTGGGAGGAAAGTTGAACACATGTTGAGGCCTGAACGACGTGATATGTACATTAACAATACCATGATGTAAAAAATAGTAAGTGAGGCATGAACAACTAGATTTGTCATGACAAATCTGACAGTGGTGAATTGATCCGACAGTGGTGAATTTGCTCATCTGTTTGTACTCATAAAGTTTGGTCAAGTGCAATTATAAGACAAGATTTTGAGATGTGATTATGATGTCTATCACTACACCTTACATCTCAACCTTATAAATCTATGTGGAAACTCTCCATATAAAAGATTCAATTCTAGAATTTGCAAACTAACTACTAAGCAAAATGACCCAAGATTAAAGTATCTTGGTTACAATTGTGGAGAGTACACAGTATGGCTAAAGTTTTCGGTCAGAAAGCTTTGAAAAGAGTATTTTAATGTTTCGAAACACTGACGTTTGTAAATTGTATACAAAGTTATGATACACGCTGGGAAATGGTTTTTCATTCTGAACCAACAAGCGAAGCGAGTTGGTGAGTTGGCAAGGCCACCTTTATTGTATTTTCGCTGCCCAGAGCGAAGCGAGTGAGTGAGTGCGAGTGCGAGTAAGTGAGTGAGTGAGTTGGCAAGTTAACGGTTGAATTATCTCGCTTCGCTCGTTAGTTAGTGAGTTCGTGAGTTGGCAAGTTAACAGTTAAACTAACTCACTTCGCTCGTTAGTGAGTTCGTGAGTGAGTTGGCAAGTTAACAGTTAAACTGACAGTTCGGTACAAACAGTTTTCAATATAACTAACTTATATATAACAAAGTAGCTCAATAGAACTGGAATATCTAATAGTATTGTGTGACAACCTCATAATTCTAGTCCAACACGAGCAAGACCGTGGAAAAGTGCAACAACCAATAAGAAAAACCACCAGAACTTGGCGTACATCTTAAAAAGAGCAATTTTAGCCTACAAGGACGATTGGATAATGAAATTGCTACGGAAAAAGTGAAAAGGTGTTGTGACGAGATGAACATTTCAACTCTACATTCATTACAAATCACAAGGCCATGGATGACCCAGAAATCATCCCAGATTTGAGAGTAAAGAAATGGTTATTTTTCGTAATGATTCTTTGGAGGTTTGTTCCTTTCAATTCACCAACAAAGAGTGAGTGAGTGTGATTGTGAGTGTGAGTGTGATAGTGAGTGTGAGTGTGATAGTGAGTGTGAGTGCGAGACTGAGACTGAGACTGAGACTGAGAGAAAAAAGCTATTTTGCAGCCAAGATACAATCTACATCCATACCCCCTACTCTCCACCTTGGTATCTCACTCAGAATATTCCAAAAGCCATTTTTAATTGTACGGATCAATTATTGACATGCTGATTATAAATTTTGCTCCCACATTGAAATTCCTTAAACAATCATACTATACTTTTAGTTATTATTGCGGAGATTCATCCTTACTCTGCGAGCGAAGCGGAGCAGAGAGAGAAGCACCAAGAGAAGCACCAAGAGAAGCACCAAGAGAAGCACCAAGAGAAGCACCAAGAGAAGCACCAAGAGAAGCACCAAGAGAAGCAGCGAGAGAAGCAGAGATAAGCAGTGAGTCTGTTATATTGTGAGTTTGAATTTTTTTTTTTCATCATTCACTTGCATTTTACATTTCAATATTGACTCAACTTTCGCCTTTACAGCTTGTGACTAATCTCGAGGTTTCAACTTTTGCATTCTCCGAATTCTCGTACTCTTTAAAATCTTCAACTCACTGCACCATGAAAATCTTCAACTCACTCATCCATGCAAGTCTTGGAACTGGCCTTAATCAAAAGAATTCGCTACTCACTAACTCACGAACAAACGAACCAAAAAACCAACGAACAAGCGAACCCATTCATCACTCATCACTCATCACTCACTCACTCATCACTCAATCACTCACTCACTCACTCACTCACTCACTCACTCACTCACTCACTCACTCACTCACTCACTCACTCACTCACTCACTCACTCACTCACTCACTCGCTCACTCACTCACTCACTCACTCACTCACTCACTCACTCACTCACTCACTCACTCACTCGCTTCGCTCGTTCGTTCGCTCGTTCGTTCGCTCGTTTGTTTGTTCGTCAACAATAATCAACCAGCAACTTAGCGTACCCTTTATGTTTTTTGGAATCTAATCGCTCAGTTGGAGTGATATGCAACTAGTGCAAAATCGTGCAATTCTATGTCTGTATTAATATTAATTTATAAGATAATGTAGGATACATCCAAGCAAACAGAGGGATTCCAAGTAAAAGTATAGCGAATACTTAGTGCAACAATAATCAAAAAAAGAATAGGATGCCATCCATTTCAATGCGGTTTATGTGGATCGAACACATGACCTTCAGATAACTTGACTGAATCTCTTCAGTCTGACGCTCTCCCAACTGAGCTAAAACCGCTTTGATGCGGATTTCGAGAGTGCATAGAACTGTCACATCTCTTCAAACAACTTACAGATTCAGCTCGTAAAGCCCAATACCATTCACTTCATATGCTTATTTTTTTACTGAAAGGTAATCACCATTGTGTGTGATTATACATTTTGCTACCAAATTGAACTTCCTTAAACAATAAACTTTTAGTTATTGCAAAGATTCAACCTTGACCATAATGATTTCGTTTAAACTTTATCTAAATTATTACTCTTTTGTTAACTTTTGGTAAACTAGAAGATAACAATACTCGAAATTACAATCAGCACATGACCTGCCCAACTATCAACTCTCATCCATGAGCTCCACACTAGAAAAGTTCTACTCATTGCGTCACAATGAGTACACACAATGAATACTGGTTGATTTTTACTTTGGTTGTGGATATATCAGAATGGATTTTCAATGGGCGAGAGTGAGTGATGTAGTGGGAGACTGTGTGCGAATTTGAACGAGCAAACGAGCGAGCGAACGAACGAGCGAACGAACGAGCGAACGAACGAGCGAACGAACGAGCGAAGCGAGTGAGTTCGTGAGTTCGTGAGTTCGTGAGTTCGTGAGTTCGTGAGTTCGTGAGTTCGTGAGTCAGTTACGTAATTTTATCTTCGCTAGTGTACACACGTGCGTGGATATCCTTGATCATAGAAATTAGTGCTTTCATCGCAAGTTGTTTTGTTTAGCAATTGGGTACTTTTCCTTTTTAATAACAAACTATGGCAACAAGGCCATGGATGACTCAGAAATCATCTCGGATTTGTGAGTGATTTGTGAGTGATTTGTTATTTGAGACCGACTGACTGACACACAATCGCATACTCACTCACTCACTGTCAATACCTCTTCAATGGTCTTTAGAGGTTAGCTTGAAAAATCTGGCCAAAAACATTGAAATGTTTCCCAAGAACAAAATCGCTAAACATCTGATTTTATTTATTAGGAGCATATATATTTGTATATAACATTCGTACATAACACTCATTCGTACATAACACTCATTCGTACATAACGCTCATTTTTACACAACACTTGATTCTTACAAAACACTCGATTCGTATATAACACTCGATTCTTACATAACACTCATTCGTACATAAAACTCCATTCGTATATAAAACTCCATGCATACATACACCCCTAAATACATACACCCCTAAATACATTACAACAATTCACTCATAGGTTCGCACTCACTCAAATGTTCAGACTCTCTCAAATGTTCGCACTCGCTCAAAGGTCGCACTCACTCACTCACTCACTCACTCACTCACTCACAACAACTTCACCGATCTACTAGTACCCTTCTTAATACCAGTCTTTTCACCCTCATACGGACCTCTCCTGCTTTCGTCATAAACTTGTCTAACCGAACCAAGTTTCTTCTTAGCCTTTTCGTATTGCATTCTCTTCTTCACACGCGAGTTTCTATTCTCCTTCTTTCTGTGAGGGGTGAGACCCTTGTTCTTAAGAATTTGGTAGTTAACTGCTCTCTTTCCATCTGGTCCCACATTTTCCATCAATTCAGCCAATTTACCATCCTTGGCTGCCTTTACTGCATCTTTATGAGCCTTGACACGGGCTTCCTTGGTTTGAGTTTTAGCTGATTTCAATTCATCATATGCATCAAATCCGTCATCCTCACCAACTTCATTGTCATCGTCATTGTCATCACCTAAATCAGCACCATCATTACTTAAACCTCTCTTTCTTGCCTCTTCAATCAATCGTTGTTGTCTTTCAAATAACCTCTCTTGGTATGGCAAATCCAAATCTCCACCATATTGAGCAGAATGAATACTATTTTTCTTGGCTGCTTTATCGATCTTGGCTGTGTAGAAACGTAAGGATTTCTTACGACGTTGTTTTTCTTCCATATCCACATCGATGGCTGAATCCATACTTTGTTTGGCCAGTTCTTTAATTTTACGTGATTTGGACACATCGATATCGAATTCTTCTTCACTTGCATCTTCACTTTCTTGATCATTTTCTTGGTCACTTTCTTGATCATCTGATTCATCATTGTCAATATCCAATTCATTAGCTTGATCATCAGATAATCCTTCAAATACATCTTCATTGGTAATTTCTTTACCAACGTCAGGTAATTCATTAGCTTGTCTCCAAACTTCTCTTGTAGTTAATATACTCTCCATTACAATGTTATCCTTCATCGAAAAGGTTTCTCCACTCTTGATGTTATCTGTGAAAATGGCCAAGTATGAAGCAATCAGGGCCAAGTATGATGATAACGCCACAATCTTCACTTGTATTAGTCTATTTTTGGTTTCCAATTTTTGATAATCTTCAAGCTTGGGTTGTAACGAGGTTAATTCTTTAACCAAGGGTATGAATTCAGGGAATGATTGTGTTAATAAGAGTGTTCTATCTTGTTCATCCAATTTGGATGTATTTTGAGTGATTATAGCTTGAGGTTCTTCATGTGTTGGTTTTTTCCAATCTTCCATCATTTCTTCATCGATATAGTCATCCATGGCGAGTTCTTGTAAATGTTTCTTTTGTTGTTTAAGAGCTTCTTCTGACATTTGTTTAGCATCTTCATCATCTGAAGCATCATCTCCTCCATAATAATTTTTCTTTCCACCCCAACGATCAGATTGTTCTTCGTCTTGATTATCATTCTCATCCTCATCAATATCATCATTTTCATCGTCATCACTTTGTTCAGGCTTATAAAGACCCATCACTTCTTCATCTTCATCTTCAATTTCACTATCATCACGTCCATACTCTCCAGCTCCTTCCAATAGAATACTTTCTCTATTTTGATTGAATTCATCAACCTCATCCATATTGCTCATCGAATACGAAATTTAATCAAACACCATATACTGTGAGAAAAAAAAAATATACTACACTAATATGAGCAATAGATTGGATTCTTTAAACACCAAGAAACCTACATCCAGTACATCCGCCACTGCTGGGGCGAGTTCTGGACCAGCTAAATCACTTAAATTTAAACCAAAGGTGGTTGCTAGAAAGTCAAAAGAGGAACGTGACAAGGAAGCACCACAAATTAAAGAAGAATCAATACGAGTACCAAATAATACCCGTGGAAGAGGAAGAGGTGGAATTCGTGGAAGAGGTGGACGTAACAATTATACAGGTACTCATCTCGTATCTTCAGGTCCATTATCATCTGGATCAGTGGCTATGGGTAATGCCAATGGATCTAAACTTGGTTTCACTCATGATCAAACATTCAATGCATTATCACCAACTCCAGAATTCCTTCAAAACTTGAAATTAAAAGAAAAAAGAGAAGAGACAGAGTTAAATAGTGATGATGATGATGATCCAACTAAAATTAACATGACCCAAGAATATAGATTTACTGATGATGAAACAGTATTATTCCCAGTAAGACCTGAAAGACATGAATTAACCAATGAAATCAAAATCGAAGAAGTCAACTCTCGTGACCTGACTAGAGCTTCAAGTGCAATTCCAGAACTGATTCCAGGCTCAAGAGCTTCCTCGGAACAACCAGAAATCAAAAATGAATTCGAAAATGAACTACAAAAACTTCAACGTGACAAAATAAAACTCCAATCTAAAATAATCAAAGCAACAGACAAGTTCGAAGTTGAAGAAGTTGAAAAATTAACTCAAGACCAACACCAACTCGTAAACACAATCACAAGTAAATTGGCTCAGGTCTCAATACAAGAGTCTTCAACCCCATTTATGCTTTTTCAAATGCCAAAGAGATTACCTTCATACAACTTGGATACAAAGGGGGCCGTGAAGGGTCAAATTGGTCATTTGAACTTTCATCAGTCGGGTAAAATCACCATCAACTTGGGTAATGACATAAATTTGATGGTTTCAAGAGGTAACCCAAGTAGTTTCCTCCAAGAAGCTGCAATCATAGCTATGGATACTGAAAATGAAGATGTGGAAATGATGGATGGTGAGAGAAGAGTTGGTGGTAAATATGTTAGATTGGGTATGGTGGATGAGAAAATTATAGCCACTCCAACTATATAACGCTGAGCATAGCACTTGCATAGTGCTGCCTAGACAAGGTGTCGAGGTGTTTGCACTGTTTTTAATATTAACAAGAGTATAATTTAACATAGAGCCATAGAGGATTAAATCTGAGTGAATAATGTAAAGTACGAGAGCAATGGATTGGTTGCATCGCGCTTAGGTGATGAATTCAAAAAGTGGACCAGTTTCAAATTTGCAGTACGTAAATGATCAACTGTTTATATCACCAATGGATTAAAATTGTCAAATATATGGCCGTTGAAGTGAAAGATATAATTATGACAAGCATAGTAGAACAATACTGCGAAGAAATGATGCGAAGAAATACTGCAAAGTAGAACAATACTCTACTGGTTATTGAGCACAGCTGCGAACGAACATTGAACACAGCTGCGAACGAACATTGAACACAGCTGCGAACGAACATTCTTAGTGAAACCAAATCATCAAGAAAACCAATTAAACCCTTTGCATATTATCCCACCTTGATTTTGATTTTCAGTGAAAGTCTGGCCTATCGATCCTTTAGTCCCTCGGAATTTGAGGCCAGAGGTGCCAGAAAAGTTACCACAGGGATAACTTGCTTGTGTCAGTCAAGCGTTCATAGCGACATTGCCAGTATTTCTTCGCATCTTGTTCTACTTTGTAGTATTTCTTCGCAGTATTGTTCTACTTCCCAGTATTATGTGAATATAATAGTACTGTAATAATGCAACATAATCGTATAATTGTACTGCTTTAGATTGTAATTGAAACATCATCTACTAAATTATAAGAGACATTAGCCTGATACATTTCTTCTATTGTTCTAGATTGGATGTAACGTTGATACTTGGAAATTGCTGAGAATTGCTGAGAATTGCTGAGAATTGCTGAGAATTGGCTGCGAATTTAAGTTGAGGCAGGAGAGGATTTGAGAAGGCGGAAGGAGAAGGAGAAGGAGAAGGATGGGGATGTTCTGATAGAGAAAGTACGAGCAACGAAGTACGAGCAACGAAAGTATGAGCAACGAAAGTATGAGCAACGAAACTACGAGCAATGAAACTAAAGTCGAATAGGACAAGTCGAATAGGACAAGTCGAATAGGACAAGTCGAATAGGACAAGTCGAATAGGACAAGCCGAATAGGAAAAGCCGAATAGGACAAGTCGAATTGGACAAGCTGACTAGGACAAGCCGAATTTCTGTTGTAACCTTCAAATATCATGTCAATGAATTTGGTTAAAAGATCCAAGTATTTAGCTTAGCTTTAAACACACATTGTGTTTTATAGACTCCTTTAGTGGATTTCTCTATGATTATTTGTATTTCCCGAGGACTCTTTGTTGTACGTATTTCCCAACAAACCACCAATCTACATAGAAGATGAAAATTGCTTGTAAATCTCGCGCTTAAACATTCTAGGTCGAGCCCGGTTCAGACAAGGTATATGCCCCGCTGGACCAATTCAAAACACCGGCATTGGTAAAGTCACTATACTGATCTGTTCCCGGAACTTTGCGACCCAACCCTAAGTAAATTTTCAAATCCTTTGACTTTGAAAGTACAAGCCACGAAACTAAGAACAACGAAACTAAGAGCAACGAAACTAAGAGCAGCGAAACTAAGAGCAACGAAACTACTCCCCGTGAAACTACTCGCTTCGCTCGTAGTTAATTCTTTTCTTGGTCTATTCTGTTTAATCCGAAAACTAAAAATCAAAGCAAAAGTCTATATGTAGAAATCTCCACTTTGTAAACTTGTTCAGATTATTGCGGTATGGATGGAGTTTGATTCTATTGAAACAATTCCATAACGGTTCTTTTGACAGCTAAAAGGTTTAGGTTAATCACATTACTGGTGTGGAAAATTATAGAGTCCAAACTGCAGATATCAAATATACTTTTACACTATGCGTACTTGGGTCTGATGGTAACCAACCCGTTTAATCATTCTTTCGCTGATATCACCACCACATGGCTAATAGGCTGCAAAAAAAAAAATTCTTGGAATCTCTCACATGTTATTCAGCTTCAAAGATGTCTATAATTCATTCAAAGATCTTTTCAAGGTGAAGAGTGATTTCACAAACTTCACCAACTGGATAATGCACCAGGTTGATATTGATAATCCTCTCTCAAAGCTCTCTCGTCTGGTTATTATTCCAAAGAGCTTTGTTAACCTGAATGGAGACTTATTAAAACAGACGAATCTTACACTTAAATTGGGTATCAAAAGTACACTAAGGAATTAACTGGGTTGCTCGTTCAACTAACTAGTGTTAGGATGAGCATACAATGTTCAGTAGTCGAAACTACACATGCGTGCAGGATGACTCGGACCACAAAAACTACCCTTTATACACTTTATACACCTAGCTACTAAAACTCATCAAACCTTTGTCCTCAGCCAAAAACTACAATTTCATTCGCTAAACGAGACTAATAATACATACTTGAGCTCATTCGTAAACGATTTTAATAATATATTCATACTTGAGGTTAGTTCCAAACTCACTCGCAAACGCACACTCATACGCACTCGCTTCGCTCGTTCGTTAGACCAAGTACCTACATACATAGGGTACGCAAATTGCCTCTTTGAGACAACTATATATAAAGTACAAACCATACATAGTATCTATATAAAGAGGTCTAATTCAACCAATAAACATTACTTACGTTCTAAAGCTTGTAACAGTCATCAAGTTAATCTCTGCCAAACATAACAGAATGTCTATGTGAGTGAGTGCGTGAGTGAGTGCGTGAGTGTGAGTGTGAGTGTGAGTGTGAGTGTGAGTGTGAGTGTGAGTGTGAGTGTGAGTGTGAGTGTGAGTGTGAGTGTGAGTGTGAGTGTGAGTGTGAGTGTG
>JAKUAJ010000036.1:16779-39444 GCA_030562865.1 Kodamaea lidongshanica (nom. inval.) | reverse complement strand
GTCGTTCGGTTGTTTGGTCGATACATTCGCTACACACACAGATCAGATTTAGTCGCTACGTTCGCGACACTCACAATAAATCACTCGCTACGCTCGCGATTGCTCGTGTTCAACCAGTGAGCGGAGTCGTCTTCTTTCAGCCACTAACCCCCCAAATGATTAACTTTATGGTATCAATCGTTAGTTGCACTTCAATCATTCAAAACGCTTTCACTCCCGCAATCATCCAATTACATGAAAACTTAATTCCACGGTTCTTTTGCAACCATACACACCAAGGTGTGAGGTTGTAAATTGAACAGACACGATGAAAATGGTTAAATGTTGTTGACCAAGTTTGATCTCATATGATTGAGGGCTTGATCACAAGTTGAGTATTTTATTGAATGCACATCAATTGATTTCCAATTAAAATATAATGCACTTGGCTAGTTCATTTCTATCATAGAGAATGAGTGCGTGAGTGCAAGTGAGTTTTTTTGATTTGATAAGACTCTTATACATTACATGTAAGAGATATTCAATACTACGTTGTTATCACTACACTTGATTCCACCAAAACTATATAACAATACATACACCAACAAATTCATCTATACATCTATAATTTTATGGTGAATATCTTGATTCGAATGAAAGACGAACGAACGAACAAAGAAACGAACGCTCGTACTCATTCACTGACACGCTGACGCACTCCCTCACTCAGTCAGTCAGTCAATCAATGCACTCATGTTTTTGAATGTAGTTTCATTTTGGCTGTATAGAGTACTTGTGTACAAACGAGCGATTAAATGAGTGAATTCTATTCAATCAAAATTATGATTTGCGTTTAATTGACGTTACAAGCTTTAACACTTTACTGATGTTTATTAGCAGAATTGGGCCTCTTTATATAGCTACTATGGCTGGTTTCTAGTATATAGTTGTTATAAGAGGCACTTTTCCATGTGTAGATACACACATTTTATCCTGCCACATATACGTGTGTCGATAGTTAGACTATCAACCTAGTTTTTGGGCTCACAGTCGTCACTGCACGGGAGATGAGTGATATGAGGTTTGCTACGGTGATTTTGGTTACGGCGAGAAAACGGCCAATGGTGTGCTGGCAAGTAAATGATGGTATGAGGAGGGTTCTAGTGATAATTTACGTTATCTTAATTTCCGCTATGATCTTGCTAATTTTCGCTATGATCTTGCCAATTCACCAGGAATATCAATTTTTGCAGCAAATCATTATAGTATCGGCATTGGTGCTGAACTACAGATGAAACATTAGCTGTGCTCTGGTATCAAGAATATTTGATACCATAGTACAATGTACATTTGGAAGCATATGAATGATTATGAGATGGTTATTGATGAATGTAGGGAAATGTCTGTGGTGTGGATGTATGGAGGTGTGTGGTGTCCGTGGTGTGGATGTTGTAGTATGGATATGTTATAGTACTGCGAAACACTATGAGTGCATGTGATGTCAATGAGACTTATGACGAATAGACAAATAGTTCTGCGAAGCAATACTGCATGTGTAGCTCATTTAGAGGTTAGTGTTTGTCGAAATATCAATTATATAGTGTGGGTATGTATATATAGTATGGGTATGTATATATAGTATGGATATACCAATTATATAGTATGGGTATTTATATACCAATTATATCGTATGGATATGTATATATAGTATGGATATACCAATTTTATAGTATTCACAAAATACACTCATTCGTTTGGTGTCGAATTGATGCACTACATACCAACTACTGAAAAGCTAACTCATAAACTATTGATAGTATAATTATAGTGGGGCCCATGTTTGGTTTGCATCTGTACATATGAAACACCAGGAACGAGCGAAGCGAGTGAGTGAGTATTATCACAAGTTAAGATTCATTCACATAATCTCAATTACTCTACTATATTACCATATCACTCTATATTACTCTAAATTACTCAAAAGTTTGACCAAATATACCAAAAATACAAACTCTTTGAAATCACTATGGATACACTTGGTAAGCTCACCATACGCCATCCTATTTCGTTATCCTTTACTTTATCCCTATTGACCAAAGAATCATAGCACTGGTAATTACCGCACCTTGTCATTATCATGTATTACATCTTGGACTACAAAATCTTGCTTACAAAAATCCAATATAGCCATTTATAAATAAAAACCAAAAGACTTTCAAAATCAAGACATAGACGCAATGCATTTCAAGACAAAGCATGAACATCAGTGTAGAGATATTAGTGTAGGTATTTCCATCACTGTAGTGAATATTAGTGTAGGTATTCCCATGTAGAGATGAATATTGGTGCAGGCATTCCCATGTAGAGATGAATATTAGTGTATTCCCATCACCGTAGTTACCCTAATTATTAATCAATCTAGCAGTCAAACTCTCCAAATCTTCCAAAGTCTCTGGCTCATCATACTCAATAACACCAGCCTCCTCCTTTGAAGAAACCTCCTTTTGAAACCATTTAGGCTTCTTTTCTTGAGGCTCTTCATCAGAATACTCCATATCCCTTTCAAGGTCAACAGAGCCGGATTCATCATCTTCATCGTCACTTTGCATGGCACGTCTTTCAATCTCCTTTCTTTTCCTCTTCTTTTCTTGACGTTTTTCCTTGGCTGTAGCTTTATCATCAAGATCAGCCAGGTTCATGACTTGAGTTTCCCTGGTGACAAAGGCTTTCTTTTGTTCTTTGGCATCACCCGCAGCTTTGAAATCTTCTTCGTCTTCCAATTCGTAGAGTGCATGGGGTACACCTTCATCGTCAAACTTTAATTTAGTTGGGTTACCCTTTGATGAAAGTTTTTTGGAAAGTGCTTTTTTGGCTGATCTCTTGGATTCGGGTGCAGTCAAATCAGGGATTTCTTCATCAACCAAAGCATGATCTGTACGTTTGACAGTCATAAAGTCGTCATCATCATCGTCGTCGTCGTTGTTATCTTTTTTGGATTTGGAACCTGTCAAGTTTAAATAATGCTCAGATAATACCGTTTGGTTTTGTCTTTCAAACATACGATCATACTTTGTTCTAAGTTCCTTTTTAGGTTGCACTGACTCACCATCATCATTTGTATCATTTAAAGCCAACAATTGTTTTGAAGCATTTTTCTTATCTTTTGAAGTTGAACCACCTTTAAATTTAATTTTTGGAGCACCTGGTAAACCTAAAGATGCGGCATATTTATCACTTGGAAGAAGTTCCACTTTAAAAACATCTTTATCTTTTTGAACATAAACTGATCTATAATAAGAAATGAAAGCACGTTGACCTAAATTTTTCATGATTGGATCTTTAAAACAAAGGGATTGTAATTGAGGTCTAATCAGCTTTTTATTTTTTGATTTTATATTCATAAATTTAGGTTCAATATTATTCAATTTTAAACGTTTTAACATTCCTTCTTCTTCCAGTGGCATAAGCATAAGTAAAGATTTCCCAGTTCTACCAAATCTAGCTGCACGACCTACTCTATGAACATAAGTTGCAGCATCTTCAGGACAATCCACTTGAATAACCCAATCAATAGCAGGGAAATCTAAACCTCTAGCAACTATATCAGTTGCAAATAAACATACATGTTGAGCTTGAGAAAATTTAGTAGTTGTCTCTAAACGAGTAGTTTGCTTATTTCTACCATATAATTTTAAAAGTGATATACCTGGTTGTAAAGTTCTAAAACTTTCATAAGCATATTGAACTTGTTTTGAAGATGAGAAAAAAACCAATATTTTACTTTTTAAATGTGATTTAATAAATGACCATAAAACATCTAATTTCTCATCTAATGTAACTTTAATATATGCTTGTTCCAATGTATCTGGTGCAGCAGAAAGTTCTTGATCACTACTTATACCAACTCTTGTTGGATTTGCAAGTGAAAGTCTTGCAAGGTATTGAACTGAATCAGTTTGAGTTGCTGAAAATAATAAAGTTTGTCTTGTTGGAGGTAAATGACCCATTATATTATCAATTTGTTTTTTAAATCCCATATCAAGACAACGATCAGCTTCATCTAAAACTAAAACTTGTAAATTAGATGTTTCCATTCCAACTGCTTCATTTAAATGTTGAGAAATTCTACCTGGTGTACCAATTAAAATATTCATTCGTCCCACTCGTTCTTTTTCATATTTAATATCTTTACCTCCTGTAACAAGTGCTGCTGAAAATGTATTATATTTACCAATACTTGTTAAAACTTTAAATATTTGAACTGCTAACTCTCTTGTTGGTGATACAATTAATGCTGCAAGTCCATCATATTCTGTTATTTGTGCATGAATTAATGCTTCAATAGTTGGTATAAGAAATGCTAATGTTTTACCAGATCCTGTTTTAGCTGTTCCCATAATATCTTGACCTTTTAATGCTAATGGAATAGTTTTCCTTTGAATATCAGTCATTGAGACAAAACTTGATTCTTTTAATCCTCGAAGAGTACCTTCGGAAATTGGAAGATTGGAAAATTGGGTCATTTGCTTCTCATCAACATTGGCATCGTATCTTTCGATCCGTTCCTTAAGACTAGCTAATTCTTCTTTTTCAACTTCACGAGTCTTTTTGGGGGTTCTTTTGGACGTTTTGGTCATAGTGATGAGATGAGATAAATTTTGGTGCAGTGCGAGTGACAATGATGGGAGTGTGTTTGATATGGAAGTATAGATATGGAAGTATAGATATGGAAGTATAGATATGGAAGTATAGATGTGGAGGTATAGATATGGAAGTATAGATGTGGAAGTGTATAGATATGGAAGTGTATAGACATGGCACTATATAGACATGGCACTATATAGACATGGCACTGTATATATATCGCACTGTAAAGATATCGCACTATATAGATATCGCACTGTATAGACATGGCACTGTATAGACATGGCTATATAGATATGGCACTGTAAAGATATCGCACTGTATAGACATGGCACTATATAGACATGGCACTATATAGACATGGCACTGTATATATATCGCACTGTATATATATCGCACTGTAAAGATATCGCACGATATAGATATGGCACTGTATAGATATGGCACTGTATAGACATGGCACTGTATAGACATGGCACTATATAGATATCGCACTGTATAGTCGTAGCACTGTAAAGATATCGAACTGTATAAATATGGCTATATAGATATGGCACTGTATAGACATGGCACTATATAGATATCGCACTATAGTCATGACACTATATAGACCTGCCAGCATAAACCTCCTACAACGAAACCACATACTTATATTTTAGATTACGAAAACATTTCCTTTGTAAATCACATTATAATATACGATCCAGAGTTAATTTTGTAAATCTATGATAATAAAATTAAACATTTCTTTAATCTTCACTAAATGTTCACTGTCACCTAAATATTCAATCATTATAAACCATACCAAACCTTTTCTCCCTTGCTAAAAATTTAATATCTCCAGATATTGTAAACATAAATCACCAAATTTATCCAATCCATCCTCACTTAAAACCTCACAACTAAAGTCCCCTCCTGGTATAGCATACTTTGAACGAACCTTATCAAAGGCCTCCTTCAAATGTTGTTGTGAACCCTCCTTTTTTTGTTGTGAACCCTCCTTCAAATGTTGTTCTGAACCCTCCATTTCAATTTGAATCAACAACCCTCTAAAATTACCATGTAAAAACACGTTTGAGGTGCGTATAATGAGTTGACCATTTTCCAATAAATATATTTGACCTCCGTCACCTTTGATAACTTGTCTCTGAGTCCATAAGCTTTGTAATTTCAGTCCCAAGAATGAATCAAAGGGGTCGTTAATACCTGTAGTGGCTCCAAGATGTAGATGGGGTTTGGGTATACCTCCAGTGTCGGATTCTATAGTACTGGAAAAAACCCCGGTTGACTGCTTGTTGACTAACGTTATGGTTTCCTCATTCATATAAGTGGGCGTTAGCGTGTAGAGAAACTTTGTCTCTGGTGTGACGCTGGCCGTTCCTTCCAACTCGGGTGGGATGGAGTACACGTTATTCCGATAGATGCGAAAGGTGAACCCCCACTTGCCTTTGATTGTGGGGAGCTCGTTGGAAAGTTGATCATGGAACTGAACTATACTTTCCGGGGTGGCTTTTTGTACAAGAAGTATTCTTTTTTGTTAGTTGGCATCTTGCGTTGGATGTACATACGCTGAAGGCATTTATTCTTTTGTATGCGTACACGACAATGTGAGAGCAGGAATGTTAAATGGTGACAGAGTGAATACAGATTGAATTTTTATAGCTGAATGGATTGGTTATTAATAATGGATTGTCGGTTATATTGTAATGATTTGTTGGTTATAGTGTAATGACTTGTTGGTTATAGGGTAATGGCTTGTTGATTGGTTTCATTTATTGATTAATTTGACAATATAAAATTTTTCATGAAATGTCACCACATGCTAGTCAGTCATTATATGATGCTTTGGTAATCACCAGTATAGGAAATGTATCTTAAACCAACAAAATTCACAACATGCAACCATCCCAACATTTCGAACTAGGTGTGTCTGCAAAATTATTTTTCCAGAAAATCACCTGGCTAGCTCAATGGCTAGAGCATTCGACTTTTAAGAGCAATCTTCTAAGACATCGAAAGGTTGCGGGTTCGACCCCCGCGTCGGGTTTCCTTTTTTGGTTAACAAATAGTGCTGCGAAGCAGTACTATTTGTTGCTCACCCACTTACTCACGTACTTACGAACTCGCTTCGACCGCTCGTTCGTTTGGAACAGCATAAAATGTAGTCCTCTTAGGTAAACTGGACTTGGAAAGTTATTGTTGTTTCAAGGACGTAAAATACCAAAGAGAATGGACATTACTTATTACATTCAAAGACAAGAGAAGGAGTCTGAGGATTTGTGAATAGTTATCGATATCAAAGAAGAAACAGAATCTATGGATACTTATTTGGACAGAATCAATAGCAAAAAAATTAGTACAACATATGAAAAGTTAAGCTCAATTTCAGGGCTTACAGAAATTGAAGCAATATCATTATGGTTACATTTGGCATATTCAAGAGGGTTCAAAAAATCACCACATTCAAAGAGACAACGTTGAGATGGAGAGCGTAAAGTGTGTAAATGGCCAAGTTTAAAGTCTGGGAAAAAGCTTTGGGACGCAGAGGATAATGCTTGGCTTAACAAGTGAGTCAGTTTTAGTATTAGAAACTCTATGCAAAAAAAGGTGATTTTGGAGTAATTACACTAAAATCTGCCAAATAAGAAAAGAATACATTTGTCAAGTAACTACGTCGGACCAAGTGAATGAGTCAATTGTTTGTATTCTGTAGGGAAAATCAACAAGAGTTTCGAGCGAACTAGCAAAGCGAGCAACCGAGTGAGTTCTTGAGTGAGTGAGCGGTGAATTCTTTTGTCGAGCAAAACGAGTGAGAGTTGCAAGTCAAAGTAACGCACACGATGGATCGGTCAGAGAAGGGTGTTTTGCTATCACAGGAAAGAAACACATGAAAAGGGTAAAGATAGTGGTAGTGTGGTACTGAATACAAATCTATTTCATATCGTCTCCACTTAATATATTACGGTGCTCTCGGTACTACACATCACATCTCAAGCACGCACTCACTCACTCACTCACTCACTCACATAAAGAGAGCCCTATTAAGTGAGCCTGTCCGATATTGTTCAATATCATGTTGGGCTCTTTGGATTATAAAAACCATCATATAATCAACGTAGACAATTAATTTGGGATGGTAATGTATATCCATATTGAACCATATAATCACCACCTGATTGAATCACCTTGCGAAAACCACCCGAACTGACAGAAATTTCTTAAAGCATTTACGACCTTTGCACCCAATTATTCTTCCAAGGTCTCAAGCCAGCTTGATGGTCATTGTGAGTGATTTAGGGTATGATATTTCATACACCCGGTATTGCCTTTGAAGCATGAGTAACATGCCTGGTACGCTCTTTGCATAGAAATGAAACATAGCGATATTGCTTTGTTATAATGTACCAGTATCGTGTAGAAACTTTTTTAACGAAACACTTTCATGAATCCCTAAGCCAGTCTTCTTGAATTGCTACTTGAACTAATTGACCACGCACTCACGGAATAACTTTATTTACTTCAGTTCATTCTCCTACACGTTACCCGTTTGGTTGCAAAATACATATGAAATGGGACATCTGCATAGATTATACCTCCAGCAGCTGATTAGCATTCACTTTCATTACTGTATTCTGTGAAACGAGTTCCTGGTTATTTTTGAGAATTGGTCTAATCAATTGGGGCAATCACCTTGAGGGTATCATTCTTGTGATTTTCATTGGAACGTGTACTGACATTTTCATCTGTCGTTTTCAGACGAGTCTAGTATACAATACCCAAAAGGGTAATTTGCATCAAACAAGGACGATGATACTCAAACAAATGGCGTTATCAGAAAAGAGCACTAACGTTATTTGAGTTACTCTATATTGTTTTGGGCATATTTTTACAATATCAAAACCTGGCTAGCTCAATGGCTAGAGCATTCGACTTTTAAGAGCAATTTTCTAAGACATCGAAAGGTTGCGGGTTCGACCCCCGCGTCGGGTTTAATTTTTGTATAGAATTACTGTTGATTACGGGCAAACCACCCCTTGGTGCTTTACTCTTTACCTACAGATTATTTGGCCGCACTAGCAAACTATGATAGTTTGTAGCTTTTTCCATTTGGTGCGAATTATAATCAGACATTATAGATCCAACACTATAGGTTACTGCGGAATCCAGAGTAATGAAGAGTAGGGGCAAAGATCGACGTGTGATGATTGAGGTGGGTTTGAAATGAAAGCGATATACGTGATTATCCAAGTGAACGAACGAGCGAAGCGAGCGAGTGAGTGAGTGAGTAGCGAAAATGAGAAAGGAATATAGGTTGTGTCTCAAATCAAAGGTATTTGCTACTCACTCATGCACTCACGCACTCAAACGTTTGTTACTCACTCACTCACTCACTCACTCACTCACTCTCACACTCTCACTCACATGGCAATAAATGAATGGTGTTATCTGGCCATCAATTTGTATTTCTAAAAAATGACAAGTTTATTATATTTATTACATAAATATCATATCATAGCGAAAGACTTTAAAGTATGACCATTTATTATGTTTTCAATTTGACTTTACTCTTTCAACTTATTAGTCTTTTGAGAAGCTGAATAGTGCTGTGAAAGGCTACTATGAGTGCTCAAGTATGAATTGTGCTTGATTCGAGTATACTAATAGTGCTGTGAATATTGCTGCGAATACTGCTGCGAATACTGCTTCGAATACTGCAAATTATTGTGGTATGCTTCTAGGTTTGTTCCATATCAGATATTGTTAGGAAAAGATACTTTATACAAACAATTGTTAATGTAACTCACAACCAACTCACTAGTCCAAAGCAGCGAGTGCGAGTGTGAGCGTGAGTGAGTGAGTACGTAAGTGAGTGAGTGAGTACGTAAGTGAGTGAGTGAGTGCGTAAGTAAGTGCGTTAGTGCGTGAGTTCGTGAGTGCTTCAGTTCGTTCGTTCGTTCTTTCGTCCGTTCGTTCGTTCGTTCGTTCGTTCTTTCGTTCTTTCGTTCTTTCGTTCTTTCGTTCTTTCGTCCGTTCGTTCGTTGTGAGTATCAAGCACTCATAGTACTACTTCGCAAGACTATTGGATTTTTATAACCACCATCTCTTCATAACCCACTCTTCAACTTTACTCTTTTCAGAAGCTTGGGTGCAAATAATCACTTTACTGGGCTAGGTTCAGAATTCTTTTAGACATTTTCGCAACCAAAAAATGGTACTAGCATGCGAGTGTGAGTGCGAGTGGGTGAGTGAGTGAGTGAGTGCATCAGTTCGTCAGTTCGTGAGTTCATGAGTACGTGCATGATATTGAATATATATATATTTATAATCATTACTATAGAATATATATATATATTCAATTCATAGCAATTGGTGTATTTATAATGTTCAAATAGTGAGTTCGTTCGTTCGTTCGTTCGTTCGTGAGTGTGAACAACTAACAAACTGAATGAGTGAGTGCGTGAATAAGTGCGAGTATGAGTAAGTGCGTTAATTCACTCGCTCGCTAACTCACTCATTAACTCACTCAATCACTCACTCACTAACTAACTCACTCACTCGCTTCGCTCGTTCGTTCGTTAGCAAACTATTCGCTACGAAGTCTTGACCTGGTTTCTCTGATCTAGTACTCAAATTTAATATGTAATTGAAAATGATATATGAATCTAAATAGGGTTGTAGAAAGCAACCTTGTTGAATAAATCTTATGAATCTCCAGGTAAACTTCTAGAGCCAACATGTCATTTAAATCCATACCTCAATACTCAATACGTTAATTATTGTCAGGTTGTCATCACTTTGGTCAGTGCATACTTTTCACTCACTCAATCAGTAAGAAAATTTCGCCTTGATGATGAACGAAGCCATCTTTATCGGAGCCAATAAACAATCGTACGCTTCGGACCATTACAACAAAGTGGTGGCATATGCAGCAGGCAAGACAGTAGCCTTGTGGCAACCCTTTACCGAGTCCACCAAGGGAGTTTACCAAACACTCAAAAACCACACCAAAGAGGTGACTGGGGTTCGTTTCCTCCCGGATGGCAAGTTGGTATCTATTGGAGAAGACGCCTTGATAAGCATCTGGGCTCCAGAAAGTTCTCAACAATCCCAAGCTAAATACGTTTTACAACAATCCTTGTCTATCCATACAGGTTCAATCACCTGTTTGAGTGTGTGTGATGGGATCATCGTAACTGGAGGTGCTGATGGTAAAATTAGTATACTCACCTCGGACACTCAATACACCCTCGCCCATCAATTCAACGTCAAAACAGGCTTCTTACCCTTGACACTAGCCATCCAACCCATAGGCCAGGCATATCTTTTGGCCATTGGAGGTACTACAACCAATATATTCATCTACACTTTTGGACCTCAAATAACCAACTTCAAACATGTGGCCCTGTTACCAGGTCATGAAGACTGGCTTAGATGTCTCGCATTCTACGTGGAAGAAGAAGGTAAAAACTATATACTCGCCAGTGGGTCTCAGGATAGGTATATCCGTCTCTGGAGACTTAAACTCAATGATATGATTGAAGAGTTGGATGACTCCAAGTTGGTCCTCTTGCAAAACAAACTGTTTGATTTTGAGTTTGAAGAAGGCAAGGCAAGCTTCAATTTCGAGGCCTTGATTATGGGTCATGACGATTGGGTGTCTGGCTTACAATGGCACCCACAAGAAAAGTGTGTACTTTTGTCTTGTAGTGCAGATACCGCTTTGATGGTTTGGGAAATGGATACTGAGAGTGGAATTTGGTGTTGTGTGAATCGATTAGGGGAGCTCTCCATAAAGGGGGCATCAACTGCCACGGGGTCATCCGGTGGGTTTTGGTCGTGTCTTTGGATGATTCATTCCGATGATCATTATATCATGGCAAATGGTAAGACCGGATCTTTCAGAGTATATAAATCAAATGCAAATGGAGGGTTTGATGCCATACTGGGAATAACAGGCCCCGTTAAAGAAGTGACGGATTTAGTTTGGTCCTTGGATGGTAGTCACTTCCTTGCAACTTCCTTAGATCAAACAACTCGTTTGTTTGCACCATGGAACAACAAATACAAATCATGGCACGAATTCGCTAGACCTCAAATCCATGGCTTTGACATGATCTGTTTGGACAACATCACTCCCACCAAGTTTGTGTCCGGAGGTGATGAGAAAATCTTACGTGTATTTGAAATGACAGACTCCATAGCCAAACTCCTCAAAAACATGTGTGATATAAATTTGGGATCATCTGACTTGCCTGAATCTGCATCATTACCAGTTCTTGGCTTATCCAATAAAGCTGCTAATGAGCAACAAGAAGAAGATGCCGAAGAAGTTGAAGATGTTTTAGAGAACTTATCCACACCTCCATTAGAAGATCATTTGCAAAGATTTACCTTGTTTCCAGAATTTGAAAAATTGTATGGTCATGGATATGAAATCACTTGCTGTGCCACATCTCCAAAAGGTGACTTGATCGCTTCAGCTTGTAAATCAAACACAGCTAAACATGCAGTAATCAGAATATTCGACGCTACAAACGAATATCAACAATTACCTCAGGTTTTACAAGGTCATAATCTTACCATCACAAGCTTGCAATTCTCTCACGATTCTCATTATTTATGTGCCGTGTCACGTGATAGACAATTTTCACTCTGGAAGATCACCGACAGTGTTGTGGAACTTGTGGAATTGAACGCAAAAGCTCATACCAGAATCATTTGGGATTGCTGTTGGCTTCCAACCAATACTTTTGGTCACTTTTTCATAACCGGGTCTCGTGACAAGCTGATCAAGGTGTGGAAGGCTGAAGATAGTGGCAGTTTAGTTGCTAGTTATAAATTCAAGGAGGCTGTCACCTCGGTTTGTGCATACTCTAAGATGCTTGGATCAAAGGTTGTTTTTGGTGTTGGATTGGAAAGTGGAGGAATACAAATTTTCAGGATTGATTTGGAGAGCATGGATATTGTTTTGGTTGAGGAGTTTGATGAGAGTGTGACTCCGGCTGATAGAATTTCCAAAATGGCTTTTTCAAGTAAAGACATGGTTTTGGGGGTTGGTAGTGGAGATAGCTCGGTGAGGGTTTATAAGGTGAATGGTGGTGAGTAGGGGTAGCTCGGTGAGTGTTTATAAGGTGGGTAGGGTAAGGTGAATGGTGGTGAGTAGGGAAGGTGGATACTATTGAGTAGGATTGCGAATGAATGTATAGAGACAGATTATTGGAATGGCATTTCCAAAGGTTTTGTCAAAGTAATCAGCTTATAGATGAATAATAACTTTTGAATGGCTGAGCCAATGAGTAAGTGGCTGCGAATAATTGATTGATCAATCTTGTGGTTTCAGGTGAACGAGCAAAGGAACGAGCAAAGTGAATAAGTGAAGTGAGTAAGCGAAGTGAACAAGCGAAGCGAACGGGCAAATCGAACAAGCGAATAAGCGAACAAGTGAACAAGCGAAGCGAGCGATTCAAATATTTTTTTTAGTCCCTCCCTTTTGGAATCTTGATTATTTCCAAGGTGGGCCCTTTGGAACTCTGGTTAATTTTTCTCAAGGTCCCTATGGTCTGGAATAGCTGACACATTTAATTTTCGTCATCACTATGCTCGTTGTATTTCCCTATGAAATCCTCCTCTCACAAACTCGCTGCGCTCGTTTGCTATCTTTGGCACTCTGGTGAATATTTCTCAAGGTTACTCACTCACATACAGTTTAGTAAAGGAAGCATAAATGATGCATCTATATACAAATTGCTGTTTGCAAGGGGAAGATATCAAAGGGATCAGCTAGAAGATACAATTTTAGGGAATTGCAGTGAACGTTATCACGAAAAGCGTAGTGAATTGTAGTGAATCATAATGATAATCGTAGTTAATTATAGTGAATCATGGTGAATCATGGTGAATCATAGTGAATCATAGTGAATCATGATGATAATCATAGTTGGTCATAGTGAAAATCGTAGTAAACGTAGTTAATCAAACTTGATCATAGTTAATCATAGTGAATCATAATCATTATCTTTTCATCTTAAACTCTCTGTGAAACTACATAACCCAACCAGCTTTCCTAAATTCGAATAATCAAAGCGCTCACGAGCTCACGAACTCACGAACTTACTCACTCACTCATGCACTCACTCACGAACTCACTCACTCACTCACTCACTCACTCACTCACTCACTCACTCGCTACGCTCGTTCGCTCGTTCGCTCGTTCGCTCGTTCGTTCGATCGCTCGTTCTATGATCTCCAAACAAAAGAACACGCAAAATAAAAATAAATGAGCCAATTCCCCGAAATAGGAACCATAGCGAAGGATTTACCCATCGATACAAGCGACCAAGTGGAAGGGTCTGATTTCTTCAGTCGTGAGAACGAGCTTCTTGGAGACGAGTTTAAAACCGAGCAGGACGAGATTTTGGGTGCCAGTGACGAAGACGATGAAATAAATAACTTCAAGGCTCAATTCCCTGACGTTAACGATAAACAACAAGATGAAGAAGAACCAGAAGAGTACGAAGAATACGAAGAAGCTTCCGATCAACCACACCCAAACGTGTCTTCAGGTACAAGTCGCCACCTTGAAGAATGGAAGGAACGTCGTGAATTGGAGATTGGAGAGAGAGAAAAGGCAAACTCAAAGAAAAAGGCCGACATCGTATCCAAAGCTCAACAAACTATCGATGACTTCTACGACAATTACAACAATAAAAAAGAGGCCAGCTCAAAGCAAGTATTGAAGGACCAAGAGCAATTTTTGGAAAAAAGAGACGGTTTCTTAAAAAGAGGTACCTTATGGGACAGAGTAAACGAGTTGGTTGCTGACGTTGGCGAATTGCCAGTCACCGATGACTCCAGAGACAAATCCAGATTCAAGGGCTTGTTGAAAAAGTTGAAGGGAAAGGAAAATGTCCCAGGTGCTGGTGGTTATCAAAACGAGTAATCAGTGCTTTAACTGTCATGTTTTGTTTTACACTTTTGAAGAGTGTTTAGTAAGTGACGTGTTGTGTGCCACCTATCCACGAGTTGCTTGAGTGTGTACTCATTTTGAAAAGACATGTTTATGATCCGATTAATGTAGGCTGTAGAGTAAGTGTATCAGTTAGCAGTTTACTTGAAGCAACAAGGTGACATGTTTAGTGTGGAAATAAAAATTTGAGACTGAACTATCGAGCGTAGCGAGATAGAGTGTAGCGAGATATGAAAATGTATTGGAGACTTTAGTTTCAACGTTAGTTTCAACGTTAGTTTCAACGTTATTCTCAACTAGAATTGAAAGTGAGTGAGTGAGATTTGAGTGAGTGAGTGCGTGCGTCAGTGAATTTGCGAAAACTTGAGCGGAGGTTACTTGATCATTTTATTAACTATTCAGTTATGAATGCAAGACTTTTTTCTATACAGGAGTTCCCGGGTGGACTCATCGACTTTGCTTGCAATAAAGGTCAAGTTGCTATTAATAGTTTTCCATGTCTTATATTAATATACAATATGAATACAGAGGATTGTTCATCTTATATACTCGCCGTGATTGCGTTTTGCAACACATGCAGCGCTTTTACAAACGAAGCGAGTTTGTGAGTGCTTGGGTTGTGCATAGTGATTGGTTGTGCATGGTGATTTGGGTTGTGCATAGTATGGAACTAACCTCTATAATCATGCTCACAAGATACACTTTGCGTTGGACATGCCCTGGCCATGCGCTGACCATGCGCTGACCATACCCTGACCATACCCTAACCATGAACATTAAAATATATATAAATGTCGTAGAATCCATACAACCATTTTCATAACTCTTACTGCAATCTTCTAGCTCCCTTAATCAAAGGATGCTCACCCAAAGTCTTTACTCTGGAATACCCACTATTCTCCTTAATATAATCACTAAGATTCAATATCTTGTACAAGCCAAAACACATGAGAAAGGTTTCAACCTTATTCCAAGACAGTAAACTCAATGTTTTAAACCATGGGTGATTATGCTTTGTTATTCTCCATTTATACAAGAGAATCACACGAAACAAATACACGTTCAAGCGATCGAAAAACAGCTTGGATAACCTATAAGGACTGTCTTCATTGACGGATTTATTCATGTACATGGTTGTGAATGCAGCCAAGAACCCCACTGATTTCAAATAAGATTTAAGGAAAAACTTTGATTTATTGGTAGTTAATATTGAGGAGGTTAATGAGATGTAAAGCATACTGAATAAGTTAGGGAGGAAGATAAAGTTTGCAATTGCGTTGGCTTTTTGGAAAACATATTTGGTAAAGTTTTTAAAGACGTCACCTAAAGAACCTGTTGCCAAATCAAATCTCAACTTGTAATATTCATCACCCAATTTATTTATATTCATCACACCCACGAATGAAGCCAATGCCAAGTTGTGAAGGAGATAGCTCTTTAGAATCCCCAAGACATCAAGAGTGATTGTAGTTGAAGATAACGAATAATTGAGCCAGATTGGATTCAAAATGTACTTTTTCAAATAGTTTGGTAAAAATGTATGATTGAGCTTATAACGTGTTGGAGTAAGAAAATTTGACAAGATTTGAGCAAAAATTGCAGGATATATGATCAATTCTTTGTTATTGTAAAGCTTCAATAGCCATTTTTCGATCTTCTTATTGTACTTTGGTTTTGCTTCTATGACATATTCCAGGGATGAAGGAGTATTGAGCTCTGTGTAGTATCCCATTAATAAATAAGCTGCACAATAGTCTTTAGGGATAGATGGGGTGTTTAAAGAGGCTCCATAGAGAAGCATTGAGGTTGCAGCATTTGATATACATTGGATCTTGTGCTTATTTGATAAGTTTTTGATCTGTGGATTTGCTTGGGTTTGATTGTATACTTTGGATGCAAGGATTTTGCGAATTAAAGGGTTGAGTGTTAGGAATGAAGACCATAGGATGGGTTTCTGGATGCGGAAAAGAAGCAAGACGAGGACCCATTTGACCCATCTAGTGACTGAAGGTTGTACTTTGTTGGTCATAATTTATTGATTGCGAGTGCATGTGAAATGAGCGAACAAACAAACGAGCAACAAACGAGCGAAGCGAGTTTGTTAGTGAGTTTGAGAGTGAGTTTGAGAGTGAGTTTGAGAGTGAGTTTGAGAGTAAGTTTGTCCGTGGGTTTGACTTTGTGAGCAACGAATTTGTGAGTAGCAAATTTGTAATTCAGGTTGATTTGGATTGGCAATTGTGGGATGGAACCACTGCACCCGGAGTAATCTCCTCGGTACTGCAAGGGTATTTGCATGTAGTTTTGTGTGGGACAATAAGTAGCAATTTGATTATATGCGGTAGTGGTCGTGGTCGTGTGGTCGTGTGGTCGTGTGGTCGTGTGGTCGTAGTGTGGTCGCAGTGTGTTTATTTGATTATATATGGTAGTGTGCTTATATATGGTAGTGTGCTTGTATATGGTGTGTGCTTATATATGGTAGTGTGCTTATATATGGTGTGCGCATATATAGTTGTGTGCCTATACCTAATAGTGTACTCGTATACGGTAGTGTGCGTATATATGATAGTGTGCTTATACAATAATGTGCTTATACAATAATGTGCTTATACCTAATAGTGTTCTCATATACGGTAGTGTTTTCTCATATTTATACAATCGTACACACTTCATATTCATTGGCTATTGTACAGTTTGTCGTCTTCTCTATGAATATGCTGCAATTATTCAAAGAATACTCATCATCTTGAAATTTGATACTCTGCGTGCTTAATGTGCATGATTTTCATATCATCTCTATGATTGTGGTTGAGAATCACATTACACGAATATGACAGACATTATAGGAATATGACAGACATTACAGGAATATCAGAATTACACATATAACAGAATTACACGCATATGTCAGACATTAAAAGAGACGAATAGAACTACATAACCTAAACATCCAAACAAAAACCTCTAGTTTTTCGACACTGAAAACACCAATTGTTGGTGATTGCAGCATATCAAAATCACACAATAACAACTTGCACAGAACAAAAAGCCCCAATAATCATCAAAAGTCATGTAACTATAACAAAATAACCAAAGTAATGACGAAGCTAGCCATAGAAGTGACGAAGTTACGAAGTTACGAAATCAAAGCAAGTTACTAAAGTCTCGAATCAACCAACATGGACTTGGATTACAAAAGCATTTTCATCGCGACGCGACACCCAAACTTTAAACAGCCAATTCACCAAAGGTTTGGATTGAAAAGAGTAAATTGTAGAGATGGACCTAACTTAGCCAAACCCAAAGAACCTCTGCTTAGATTAACCAATTTGAGAAACACTCACGGGGCTAGATTCATAACTCAGTGTGGCTGGCCTTGTTCCCTCGGAGAGAAAATCAAAACAAAAGTTTTGAAGAAAAAAACGGAAATAAAATTAACGACAATGAGTTTAGGCATAGGACTGCCTGAACCCATGACGGGGAGGTTCCATGGGGATTTCTCGACACCTGGTATGGAGGGCGGAGGTAATCGGTTATCGCGGGGGTTCTCACGGTCCAATTCGATGCGATCCAAAGGACTCAACTTGAATACAGTGTCACCAGTGCTGGTGATCCCAACATCAAATCATAAACGATCCATTCTGACATATTCCAGCAGCAGCAGCGGCGGGGGTGGAAATACTGGACTTCATTCGGAAGAGATGTCGTTACCTCAAACACCAACGTTGGAGCCACTCCCACAAATGGATCAACTATTGCAACTAGACATTGACGATCAATTAAGGTTATTGGCCTTTAAAGAAATGTCCATTGTCGAACTCAAAGATAACATCCAAATGCTCACACAATCCTTACAAAGACATGAAAAGGAAACTCACAAGCTACGTGAAGTCATCCAACGATCCCTCTACAAAGAACTCAACACTCTGAAACCCCCAAGACAAACCCGTTCCCACAGCAACCCAAGAGACGAGGCGGTAGCCCTGACTAAAAACAGAAGAAGAACCCTTTCTGGAACATCACACATTCAACCTCCTCCACCAGCAGTGGTGGCCTCAGGTAATTCAAGCCTTCAACATAACCTTAACCCAAATGGATATGAAAAGAGAAATTCAAAACTATGGACAAGTATAAGTAAACCATTGAATATCCTTCAACAATTTGATCTGATGATCCAAACGGAATTCGAAAAGTCCCTAACTAGTGAATATCTGCTGGGAGAGTCTTCAAGAAATTCTCACAAACTGCGTCTCCTGGAAGATTCCCTCCTGAGTTTTAGTCTGACAGGGTCTCCATTGAAATCGAAATCAATGCCTTCAAATCAATTATCAAATCAATTATCACATCAATTATCACATCAATCATCGACTCAACCATCAACTCAATCATCAACTCAACCATCAAAATCAATCAAAATTGATCAAACCTTGAAACCATCCAATGCAGGCTCATCGGGTGGCAAAAGAAGCGAAGACATGTTCCATACCGTTTCACTGCTGATTTGGTCATTTGTCAACGACGTGACCCTGAATGTATTATCCTCACTTAGTGAAGAGAGTGATTCAGTAATGAACTCAAGAAATTCATCATGGGATAACTTTAACAAGAAACAATCTCCAATGTACAACTTGGATAACGGATCAGCCATTAGTTTTGCCAACGATTACAAGAATGATGATGAGTTTGGTAATTTTTCAAATAACAGTGACTTCGATGAAAGTGATCGTAATGACAATGAGGTGATTGATTTGAGTATTTATTCCAAGATGAGAAATGAGAGCAATGTACAGGCGTTGTAAGGAAGGATCTCATACAAAGATTAAATTTTATAACATTTTCATACTACATCACTCACTTTTCAACAGACATGACGCTGACACCCCAAAGTTATTCTTGTGATACCCAAACGAAGCAGTCAATGACCACAGCAACCCTTTGTAGAATAGAATGTACGGGTATTGTTGATTGGTGGCATAACTTTGGATTGCATATACAGCTATAGGACAATTTACACATATAGTTAATTTATACCGATTAAAGTGATGTAGCAAGATACTGACGAGCAAACGAGCGAACGAGCGAACGAGCGAAGCGAGTGAGTGAGTGAGTGAGTGAGTGAGTGAGTGAGTGAGTGAGTGAGTGAGTGAGTGAGTGAGTGAGTGAGTGAGTGAGTGAGTGAGTGAGGTGAGTGAGTGAGTGAGTGATGTGAGTGATGTGAGTGATGTGAGTGATGTGAGTGAAGTGAGTGATGTGAGTAGGTGAGTGAAGTGAGTGAGGTGAGTGAGTTGAGTAAGGTGAGTGAAGTGAGTGAAGTGAGTGATGTGAGTGATGTGAGTGATGTGAATGGATCAAACTCACGCACTAACGTTCATTCGCTCGTTCGCTCGTTCGTTCGTTCGCTCGTTCGCTCGTTCGCTCGTTCGTTCGCTCGTTCGTTCGTTCGTTCGTTCGTTCACAGTCGAACAACTTTAAATTGGCTTTCTATGCAATCACTAAAACTAAATGGTATCAACGACCCGTACCGCAATAATGTGGCATCGTATTCAGATCATAGATTTCATTGAGATTATATTAAAAGAATCATCACACATTCGTTTGTTCGATCGTATTGAATTTATGAGTGTCGCCAATCACTCACTCATGGCAGTGTTGAATTTAGAAATTCGCTACTCACTAACGCACTCACGAATGAACGAATGAACGAATGAACGAATGAACGAATGAAGAATGAACAAACGAACTCACGCAATCACCCACCCACCCACTCACTCACTCACTCACTCGCTTCGCTCGTTCGTTCGTTCGTTCGCTCGTTCGCTCGTTCGCTCGCACTACACAAACCTTCATCTAATTATTAACATACACCCATTACAACCCCTGTAACCCCTTCAACAATTGAGAATGCTTGGAATCCTCAGCCTTCTTAAGATTGACATCACCCACAGACCTCAAATCCTTCAACATTATATCCTTCAACTTGTCGAAATAAACCTCTTGTAACAAGTTACGAATGTTATATTCTGATTTTTCCACGAGGGTACCTAAGTTAATCAAATGGGAACTTTCTAAAGATTGGCCTGCAATTTCCACGTTGGCCAGCAGTTCCAACTGTCTAGTCAAGTTACCACTAAGGGATAAGCCCGAGCCATGCGATAAATCCAATATGACTGAGGATGTAACTTTGTACAAATAAGTGTTTGCCAGTTCACGTTCCACTTCGAAAACGTGAATGGAGTCCCATTTGCCTGATTTATCTGAGGTTTCCTTTTGGAATAACACCACCCCAGCAAAGCCTTCTTCCAAGGCATTTGCATCTTCTTCTGCTGTATCCCAAAGGTATACTGAGGAGTATCCAGAGCCTTCGTAGTACAAGTCGCGATAGACGTCGAATGAATCGTTGGCTTTAATCTCCAACTCACGTAAGAGATCTGAAGGGTATGGAGGCATGTCATCTTCGCCTTGGTTGTCCACAGAAGGGTAGTATTTGTTTGACCATGGCGATCTGTATGAGTCCCCGTCACGGTTGTAATCACAACATAAGAAGGGCCTACCACTACTCTTGCACTCTGTCAACTTGAGAGGGGTATCGACACTTGAAAGTAAATCTTGAACCAACTCCTCGTTATTTGGCTTTTGTTGAATCAATGTACAGATGTCGTTAAGGTTGCTGGTGATGGCACGTGGATCCAACCTGCGAAGGAGATCAAGCAGGGCATCGAATTTGTCTTCTTGGCTCATGTGTTTTTATTTGATAAGAGTGTTGCGAAATTGTCAAGAACGAAGATGTTTAGGATTGATTATTTATGATAGGAGTGATTGTTTATGATAAGAATGTATACTTTTCAAGGTGATTATTCTATGGAAATGAGACTACAGAGTTATGTATAGTACACTATGATTAGTTTTTATATTGATTTACTAATGACATGATACAAAGGGTGAATGACACGAGGACAAGGGTGAATATATTGGGATTTTATCACTTACAAGTAAAGTTGGACTGATTGGATTGGTTTTGTTTAAATGAATAGTTGTAGTTTATATGCACAATATACGATGCTTTGAAATGGAGTGTGCTAATTATAAGAATGACATGTACTACAAGTGTCACTATGGATGTCACTATGGATGACTATAGATGTCACCACAAATGTCACTATGGATGTCACTACAAATAATAGAGATCATATATAGCGTATACAAGATGATTTACATGCGTATTCATCACAAGTTGTATCTCGTGAAATTATAATTTCCAACTGTTCTTGTATTTATATTGGCTTTATTGGTACTTTATATAACCATAGGAGTACATGATTATTGATTGTTTCTGGTTAGACAAAAGGTGATAAGGTGATTAGCAACAAGAACCTAACAACAAATTCAATGCAAATACTAGCGTGATTTGAGCACTCTATGTATATCCTTGATAAACTTCACCACACTACAAAAAAATAGGGGAGAGAACAGGGAAGCTTGATGGTGAAACACTAATTGATTTGCCTTAAACTACATACAAGATTGAGGGTATTGGTGAGATAGAGAGCCAGAAACTTATTTCGGTTACCGAGACACTGCAAACTGTTATATTCACAAGAATCACTTTTATTGAAGGGTACTTGAGCTTCCACTCCCCCAATAAAATCCTGCATCTAGTGCTGGTGATTTTGCAGCCATTATCCAATGTATAGAAACCTCTAAAGGAATCGATAGCAAACGAGACCCAGTGAATAGCACAAGCACATTTCAAATTTCAGCGTTAAGCACAAGCCAAATGACAGCTTCAAACACCTTCTAAAGAGCCAGCAAACAGGGGCACCCACTCGACATGCCGAACTGTACGAGCGCACAAACGAGCGAAGCGAGTGAGTTAGTGAGTGAGTGAGTGAGTGAGTGAGTAGCGAATTCGTTCTTTCGTTAGCTCGTTCTTTCGTTAGCTCGTTCTTTCGATCGTTCGTTCGTTCGTTCGTTCGTTCGTTAGCTCGTTCTTTCGTTAGCTCGTTCTTTCGATCGTTCGTTCGTTCGTTCGTTCGTTCGTTCGTTCGTTCGTTCGTTCGTTCGTTCGTTCGTTCGTTCGT
>JAKUAJ010000035.1:133658-144107 GCA_030562865.1 Kodamaea lidongshanica (nom. inval.) | reverse complement strand
GATGTGAGGAGGGAGGGGCGTGTGATGTGAGAAGTGAGTGAGGAGGGAGGGGTGTGTGATGTGAGAAGTGAGTGAGAAGTGAGTGAGAAGTGAGTAGGATGGGAAGTTTAAAGTAAAAGTATTGATCAATAGATTTGATTGATTATATAAAGATTGATTAAAGGTTCTGAGTATCTAAGCTAATTGTCTATCAGCTATTCACTTATAATCAGTAGTGACTCTACGTCTTACTCCCACTTGTTCTCCCTCCTAAATAATCACATATCACCTTCATAATCACTCTACGTCTCACTCTACATCTCACTCTACATCTCACTCCCACTTGTTGTCCCCTCCTAAATAATCACATATCACCTTCATAATCACTCCACGTCTCACTCTATATCTCACTCTACATCTCACTCTCACTTGTCCTCACCTCCCTTCATCTCACTCTGCGTTTACGCCCCCCCCTTACATAATCATTCCAATCCTCACGTGAGGTTTAAGCAAAATTTTCATTTAAAGGACCAAGAGACAAAAAAAAAAAATTAAGATGGTTTTAGTTCAAGATTTGTTAAACCCAAGCCCAGCTACTGAAGCTCAACAACACAAATTGAAAACCTTGGTTCAATCGCCAAGATCATACTTTATGGATGTCAAGTGCCAAGGATGCTTGAACATCACCACGGTGTTTTCACACGCCCAAACCGCTGTCACTTGTGACGGGTGCTCTACGGTGTTGTGCACACCAACTGGCGGTAAAGCCAAGTTGACTGAAGGGTCTTCTTTCAGAAGAAAGTAATGAATAATGCATGTATTATAGGGGTTAATAAATGTTTGAATGAGGGGTGTAGGCGACCGAACGAACTCACGAACGAACTCACGAGCGAAGCGAGTGAGTGAGTGAGGGAGTGGCAAAATCGAACGAACGAGCGAAGCGAGTGAGTGAGTGAGTGAGTGATTGAGGGAGTGGCAAAATCAAACGAGTGAGCAAACAAACGAGCGAAGCGAGTGCGTTTGTCGTTAAATGATACGAACTAGAGGAGCCACTGAACGAGTAGTAGCGAAATGATACGACGAGCGAAGTGAGTGCGTGAGTTCGTTCGTTCGTGAGTAAGTGAGTAAGTGAGGGAGCGGCAAAATCAAACGAGTGAGCAAACGAACGAGCGACGTGAGTGAGTGTGTAGCGAAATGATACGAACGATAGGAGCGAGTGAGTGAGTAGTAGCGAAATGATACGACGAGCGAAGCGAGTGAGTGAGTTCGTGAGGGAGTGGCAAAATCAAACGAGTGGGCAAACGAACGAGCGATGCGAGTGAATGTGTAGCCAAATGATACGAACGAGAGGAGCCACTAAACGAGTGAGTGAGTAGCGAAATGATACGAACGAGCGAAGCGAGTGAGTGAGTGAGGGAGTGAGGAAGTGGCAAAATCAAACGAGCGAGCAAAAGAACGAACGAACGAGCGAAGCGAGTGAATGTGTAGCGAAATGATCGAACGAGAGGAGCCACTGAACGAGTGAATGTGTAGGGAAATGATAAGAACGAGTGAGTGTGTAGCGGAATGATACGACGAGTTCGTTCGTTCGTTCGTTCGTTCGTTCGTTCGTGTGGAAGTGGCAAACTCAAACGAGCGAACGAACTCACGAGCGAAGCGAGTGAGTGAGTGAAGGAGTGAGGAAGTGGCAAAATCAAACGAGCGAGCAAAAGAACGAACGAACGAGCGAAGCGAGTGAATGGGTAGCGAAATGATACGAACGAGAGGAGCGAAATGATACGAACGAGAGAAGCGTCTGAACGAGTGAGTTCGTGAGTGAGTTCGTGAGTGAATTCGTTCGTTCGTTCGTTCGTTCGTGATTAGCGAAATGATGCGAACGAGTGGCTACACTCGACGAGCGACTGAACGAGTGAGTGTGTAGCGAAATGATACGAACGAGTGAACCAGTACCGTGGAGTCTACGCCATTGGTCCCGGATGCATCAGTTATGCCGGTTTCAAAGGTTGTGAAGAAAGTCTCATTTGCAGATTATAAGAAAAATATAAAGTGAGATGTGTTGGGGAATTTGTACATAATGGAAACCTTGAAAAGTGTCAGATTATTCGACTGAGTCATTTGGAGCTTTGGAGTGTAAATTAGATTCATATTTGATGATTATGATAGTAAATGAGAAGGTTGGAGAATTGTAGCGAACGAACGAACGAACGAACGAACGAGCGAAGCGAGTGAGTTCGTGAGTTCGTGAGTTCGTGAGTTCTCGAGTTTGTTTGTTCTTTCGTTTGTTCTTTCGTTCTTTCGTTCGTTCGTTCGTTCATTCGTTCGTTCATTCGTTCGTTCATTCGTTCGTTCGCTCGTTCGCTCGTTCGTTCTTTCGTTCTTTCGTTCGTTCGCTCGTTCGCTCGTTCGTTCTTTACTTCCATTATTGCGGTACAGGTCTTTAGAGGTTAGTGGGCACAAACATACATGTACAGGTTACATCATCTACCCAATACTTTGTTACTCACTTAGAGTTTACGCAGAATTCGCACCCATCCAGTCTCACGCACTCACGCACTCACTTTGCTCATTTGTATGTTGTTTGCGAGTGAAGGAAAAGTACTCTGTCCAAGCATTCAAGGTATCTAAAATTTAAAAAGGTCTCAGTAAACACTATGCTCATTCTGTGTTAATCCAATGCTGATTCAATGATAATAGCTAGTTTTGTGTACGAGTGAGTGTGTAGGAAATGATAAGAACGGGAGGAGCGACTGAACGAGAGAGTGAGTAGCGAAATGATAAGACGAGCAAAGCGACTGAACGAGAGAGTGAGTAGCGAAATGATACGAACGAGTTATCATTCTTCGATTTCCAATTCCATCACGAAGGTGTGATTTCGTGAGTTTTAAAGTGGTGTCGAGTAAGTGACAGTCTAAAAAGTGAACCTGTAGAGTAATTGATACAGCTATACACAATATCTCACATTAAACTTTCTTTGGGTGTTGGCAAAACCGCCAAACATAGTGCGATAATGATGTATTCATTGAGCAGAGCCACTTGTCATAAGCCAAAATTTGACTGTTGACAAGTGAGTAATGATACGTTGGCCCGCTAGAGAAACATTAAGTTGGAACTATTTTCCTCCAATTATGAAAAGAAGTTCTCAACTCTAGTATAGAGTATGTGATTAACGAGTGATTTTGATAAAGGAAGTATCGGAGTTCGCACGAACAAGCGAACTCACTCAAATGTTCGCACTCACTCACCCACTCACCCACCCACTCATGTACGAAAGTGTATTTTCACACTTTGTATTGGTTGATAACAAGGTCCACAGGTGTTTGGTTTATGCAAACGAAAGTTGTGTTTTGAGCATGATGATTGGTGGGTGAATAATATCCTGATAACGATTTACTCGTAGTCATAGAGGTTTTCGCAGCCAATGTACGAACGAACGAACGAACGAACGAACGAACTAACGAACGAGCGAGCGAAGCGAGTGAGTAATTGAGTGAGTGAGTGAGTGAGTAGTGAACTCTTTTGATTAATCGGCGAGTTCCTCTTTGGCGAGTTCCTCTTTGGCGAGTTCCTCTTTGGCGATTTCCTCTTTTGATTAATCGGTGATATCACGCTCAAACGTTTAAAGTATCAAAGCAACGAGACTGTCAAAGCACTCTTGTTCTGTCGTCTACATTGGAGCTCACTCCCCAACTCACGTACTCACTCACTCACTCACAAACGAACACACGCTTAACACCCATTTTAAAACTGGTACGGACAAGGGAATCTACCTGTTTACATAGCCATCGATGATCAGAAAGTGATGTTGACGCAATCTGATTTCTGACCAGTGCTCTAAAAGTAAAGAAATTAAACCAAGCGCGAGTGAACGGTGGATATTTGGAAACTTATCCAGTTTAATTCTAAATCTGAAAATCTACCATTTCTAGTTGAATTAGATTCTACAAAATCAGGAGTAACTTGAGTTTCTTCGTGAGTTCACACACTCTCTCTCACTCAAAAGTTCGCTACTCTCACACTCGCACACACTCACACACTCACACACTCACTCACTCGTTTCGCTCGTTCGAGTTCCACGGAACCTCACATTCCTGTATATACCCACCATTCCGAGCTTGACCCGATCATGATAGTGTATCGATTGTTTGACCAACATTGTCAAGAGTACTTTAACAAAACCAAATCCAATTGTATTTGATTTCTTGTTGCTATATCCATAACCATTATGATGTTCAGCAACTATGATTGGTGAAGCTTCTTCATCAGCAATCATGATTGCTAAAGCTCCTTCATCATCATTCAATATCTGGTTTAACCCACACTTTCTATTATCCAACCCAATCAAAGTTATCAAATGATAGACTTTATTCAATTGCAAGAACTGCTTGCAAACTTCTATACGTCAACCTCAAATTGTCTTGGAACAATCTGTGCCAATATCAATCTCTTTATTGAGTCTATAACTCAAATTATCTCCATTAAACATTGGTATGATTCATCAGTCATAGTCCAACAAACCTTGGTTCTACACATACAATAAAATGGAACTTACTAACTCGTTGCACTCACTACTCGTTTAACTTACTAACTCGCTTCACTTGCTAACTCGCCTCACTTGCTAACTCACGCACTCACGTACTCGATTGTGGTGTTGCACCACTATTCGTATATAATGTATAGTACTTTGCAGCACTTTTCGAATATAGTGTACTATCCATAGTACTTTGCAGCACTATTCATCATATAATCAACATGATTATGATAAATCTGTAAAATCGGAGCGAACGAACGAAGTGAGTGAGTGAGTACAGATTTTTTTGACGAATGGGCTCAATTTCCATCTATCGTTTCATCTCATTCACTCACTCACGCACTTACTCACTCACTCATTCACGCACTCTCTCACTGCTTGTACCGATATGATTATGGCTTTGGCGTTAACACAAAATCATTCGCTTTTGGTCGTTCAGGCCATATTTCATGGATCCCATAGACATAGTGCATTCATGTCAAAAAATGTGACGTTTCAATTTATGTAATTTGGAGAGGAAAGGATAATTCTGGAAGCCGGGAAGCAGCATTAAGAGCGTAAATTCCAAAGTTTGTACCTTTGGAGGTTAGTTCCATTACGATGTTCAATATCATTGTAAGCCCCAAATGCAAGTATTTTAAGCAGATGAAATAACTAACCGAGCACCTTTGGGATATGCAAGAAGTTGATATGTTGTACAGTTAATGCACCTAACGAGCCAAGCGAGTGAGGTAGTGAGGTTGGCACATTGCGGTACGGGTCTTTACAGGTTAGTTCCACATTTAAAGAGTAACGCACTCTCGCACTCACTCACTTTTTCTCTCACACTCTCTCTCCCACGCACGCTTTCACTCACTCACTCACTCGCTTCGCTCGTTCAGACCATCTCGGGCTGCTCGTTGATACCAAATACGAACTGTAATTGTGGTGAATCAACCTTTCAAATCTAATGCATTCAAACCAATTGTGTATACTGAGATCAAAATGCTAAAGTGTCCTATAGCGGTTGTATCACCTCCATATTAGGTTTTGACCCGTTCATACATGATTGGTTAAAAAAAATTCACTGATGTTAATAGAGAGATGATACTAGTTCTTATTGTGTAGATGTGATATCACAGATTACAACATGTGATAAATACTCAATGTAGATTTATACCTCCTTAGTATTGTAGACCCAAGTCGTATACCAATCATGTTTGCGGTTTACAGAAATTCATCTAGTTCATATAACTATCATTCTCGCTTCACTCGTTATGCTGCAAAGCAGCGTTTAGATCAATCTAATTATCTAGTTCATATAACTATCATTCTCGCTTCGCTCGTTATGCTACAAAGCAACGTCAGCTCCAAATATTGTTTTCTCGCTTTGTTCGTTATGCTGCAAAGCAGTGTCAGTTCCAAAAATGTTACTATAGCGAGTTGCGAAATCAAATGACGAGCGAAGCGAATGAACCAGCGACTGGCAAAATCAAATGACGAGCGAAGCAAATGAACGAGCGACTGGCAAAATCAAATGACGAGCGAAGCGTTCTTTTTCCAACAAATTACGGTACAGGTCTAAAAAAAATGTATGCACACGGCAAGTATAATGCCATTAATCACTATATACAAAATTGTCTTGAGTCTTCATGTCCTCTCCCCTCATCACCTCATGCCACACCTATATACATTCCATATTCATAAAAAATTCATCTTCTGGCTCCCCCTATCTCCCATCATACATTCTCCGATCTATACCCATCTTCTTACCCTTTTGAATATACTTTTTCAGTCTCTCCATTTCAGAGGCAATGGAGTCCGCCAACGTGTGGACTTCATTAAACGGAGCGTCGGTGGAGCTGACAATCTTCTTCCATTGCTTTTTCCGTTGTTCCTTCAAGAACGTCTTCTTTTGTGTCTTGCTAAGTGTCTCCAACTTCTGGATAACGGCACTAGATACCGGCTTCTTCACGTTGATCCCCTTCTTTTCCAATGCCCACAAGTCTCCCATCTCGGCTTTCCTGGCATCATGGTATGCTTGCTTTCCGACACTCTTTGGAACTTGCCAGAGCTCGTAGTTCCCACCTGGTGAACATACATTAAATTTAACGTTGTTTTTGACTTTGGTTGGTTGGTCCAAGATACGTCCCCAATTGTCGGGATCCTTTGGATTAGAGTGTGAGTCATAGTTATTGAATTTACGATCTTGTTCAATCTTCCGGATGGTTTCCACGTCATTCAAGCTTCTTTCCGCAATAAGGTACGAGTACGACCCGTTCTCAGAGTTATTCCCTCCTGGTCTGCCCCCACCTTCCAACCTCTTCAATGTGCCCTTGCTGTGATTCTCCAACCCGAACCCATCACTGGCGCTTTTGTCCCATCCCAACGCGAGTCTCTTGCCTCTCTTGAGCTCCATGGTGTATTTCGGTCTTTCCACCACCTTGTTAAAGGAGCAGAATTTTAACCGATGCGTATGTGACGGGATTTTGTAATACTTGGGATCTCCGAGTTGTAAGGGACACGTGCGATGATGCGGACATGGCGCAAGTACTTTCAAGTGGAAATTGACGCTTTCCGTTGATAATTGGTTATCCGGTACGAGTTTGGAATCATCTGGTAAGAGTTCGAAATCCTCTTCGTTTTCGAATTTTAGGTCATCCTCTGTCGGTTGGCCGTATTTCTCATTCAATTCCTTTTCAAAGTACGATATACCATCGGTCTGTTCTTTATCTTGTGACACATTCTGTTTGTCATCATCTTCAAGCTCAAGCTTTTCAAGTAACTCTTGCTCAAATTTAATATCCTCCTCACTAATCAACTGATCCTCCTTCTTCAATTTTTGAGGTTTCACGGTGGACGCTTTGATGTACGGCCTTGGGATTTTGCCAATTTCGGTTTCATACGACTCAGGTCTAAGCATAATCTGACGGGCACGGGCAATGGTTTCAAACCCAACAGAGTTGCCTCGCTCAATCAAAACTAAATGCCCTCCAGGTGCAAGCAACCGGAGAATCAAAAACATGTTGGTATCAATGTCCTTTCGGAATTGGTATTCTCTTGTCAAAAGCGATTGGTTGACAATGATCAAGTCGTATTGTTTTGTGGATGGTAGGTTATCTCTTAGGCGGGTTCTGATGTTTATTTTTGACCAATCAATAGGACCAATGTATTTTGGGGGAGGAGTAACATCGTCAGATTCGTTCTTTTCAGATTCGTTCACCTCAGATTCGTTTAACTCAGATTTGTTCTTGACACCTCCAGCAAGATCTCCCCCCTTGGTTTCACCAACGACAGTGACATCCTCCTCACCAGAGAAATTCTCATTAAGTTGCCTCGACAATATAATCTTTGCTCGTCTCTTCATATGTTGATTTCTTCGACCAACCACATATGCATCCTTCTCCTTGGGAACCCATTGGTCACCCATAATTTCGTTGAGAGCAACAATACCAGTGGCTGGACCGTAACCCACATCCAAAATTCGTTGCGGGTTGAATTTATCTATTCCGACTCGTTTTTGCAATTCAAGGAGAACTTGACGGGCATGAGAGTAATTTTGAAGGAACAATCCGGCAATGTGAGCGTCGCAATCCAATGCGGTCTCAGGGGCTTTGGTGATCTGATCTTTGGATACACTTTGGTATATCGATGCAACCCTCTCTCTTAACTTGTCTGGTATATTCTGACTCAAGATGTTGTTTTGAATCACGCTGGCAATTTCAATGGGTAGTTTGGTGATGTTCTTATCTACTCTTCCTATCAACGTGAGATCATCCAATCTAGCTTCTTCTGCATTCTGCCCTTTAATAAATGTACCGTCTGGGTTTCTAAATGGAGATGTTGATTGATATTCAGACTTCTTGGGACTGACTTCTTTCATAAAGTTGTAGTTTTCCATCGTTATTTTGCTTTGATTGTATGGAAACGATATCAGAAAGCTCCTAAAGAGGCCATTCTTGATACCTTTGGCTCTTAGCATCTCGAGATGTAACGACTTTTTCTGATGGTGATATTGTTAACGACTTTTTCGCAACAGCACGACATGGAGCCATTGCACGGGTTTTCCACGACATTGCGACCATAAAACTCAACAACCGAAACCATGTTGATGAAACGTACAATCGGCCTTGGTATCCCCATGGCCGGGGCCATCTATGGGATATCCAACCAACGCATTTCAAACGAGTCCAAAAGAAACTTCTACGAAGATGACGCAGAAGTCGTCCCTGTGCCTGGTACAGTGACATCGGCCTCAGGTACCCAAGTTAAAGCTTTGGGCCCAAACAGATTGATCGATGGTATCTCGGTCAGGTCCCCAGAAAGCGTAGAAGGGCTCTTCAAATCCATTAGAGAGTCCACTCAAAACTCCATCCACAAATTACAATCAGGCTTGAACGAATCCTACACCAAGTTTAATAAAACCGAAAGACAATTCACCGAAACGGTTAGCGGCTTGCATGACAGAAGAGAGGACTTGCTACCAAACGGAATCTACATCTTGATCGCAACCTTGTCTGGTAACATCCTCGCACGCCAAAGAGGCTTTGTATCAAGAGCCGTGTTCCCTGTAGTGTTGGGTATTGCTTCCTTCAAGTATTGGTTACCACAAACGTTTGAAAATACATGTCTGTTCCTTTGGAAGTTGGAGAAGCAAAAGTTGCCTCATATCGCCGAACAACAAGAGATTACCGTCCAAAAGGCAAATGCGTTGGTGTCTGACATTGAGAATTCAACCTTGTCTAGTAAGCAGTATTTGGAATCTAGAGTGAATTCTTTGAGAAAGAGTGTTGGTGAGGTTACTGGTTTGAATATTGATGAGGAGGTTTCGAAGAAGTGACGAACGAACGAACGAACGAACGAACGAACGAACGAACGCACGAGCGAAGCGAGTGCGTGAGTGAGTGAGTGAGTGAGTGCGTGAGTGAGTGAGTGAGTGAGTGAGTGCGTGAGTGAGTGAGTGAGTGAGTGAGTGAGTGAGTGAGTGAGTGAGTGAGTGAGTGAGTGAGTGAGTGAGTGAGTGAGTGAGTGAGTGAGTGAGTGAGTGAGTGAGTGAGTGAGTGAGTGAGTGAGTGAGTGAATGAGTGAGTGAGTGAGTGAGTGAATGAGTGAGTGAGTGAGTTAGTGAATGAGTGAATGAGTGAGTGAGCGAAGCGAGTGAGTAGCAAATACAATGATTTGAAAAGAATCTGTATAATGTGTTAACTTGTAGTTGTAGTTATTGGGGAGAGCTTCAAGAGACTGGAGTGATATGTAAAGTTTGATGTGTAATGCGTATCAATTTTCAAGCCCTTGTGAGCTTGTGTAGATGATAGCTGAATTGTAGGCTGCGAAAAAAATATCCCGGTGTGTTAGGTTGGGAATACATCGCTCAAGGGTCGATACACTCACTCACTCACTCACTCACGCACTCACTCACTCACTCGCTTCGCTCGTTCGTTCATTCGTTCACTACACACACGTACAGGACGACTCGGACTACAACAACTAGGTGTAAGGCTATCATACGAAAGGTTATTAGAGGAGCTACACAAATTGCCACTTTGAGACAACTATATAGGTTGAAACCATACATAGTAGCTATATAAAGAGGTCTAATTCGACCAATAAACATTAGTTATATAGTTTGAAATCTACATTAAGTTAATCCTTGCCAAACATAACACTGTGTATGAATAAATGTGTAAGTTCCGGAATTAGGAAAAGGGTTGAACGTACGAGTGAAGCGAGTTTGTGAGTGAGTGAGAGTGAGAGTGAGAGTCTCAGAGTGAGAGTGAGAGTGAGAGTGAGAGTGAGAGTGAGAGTGAGAGTGAGAGTGAGAGTGAGAGTGAGAGTGAGAGTGAGAGTGAGAGTGAGAGTGAGAGTGAGAGTGAGAGTGAGAGTGAGAGTGAGAGTGAGAGTGAGAGTGAGAGTGAGAGTGAGAGTGAGAGTGAGAGTGAGAGTGAGAGTGAGAGTGAGAGTGA
>JAKUAJ010000035.1:103997-127640 GCA_030562865.1 Kodamaea lidongshanica (nom. inval.) | reverse complement strand
GAGCGAGTGAGTGAATTGTGAGTGCATGAGTGAGTGCATGAGTGAGTGAGTGAATTGTGAGTGAATTGTGAGTGCATGAGTGAGTGAGTGAGTGAGGGCGTGCGTCAGTGCGAACCTGAGTAAGTGAGTGCGAATATTCGAGTGAGACTCCAAACATTTGAGTGAGTGACTGCGAACATTTAAGTGAGTGAGTGAGTAATGGAACTAAGCTCTGAAGACCCGTACCGCAATAATGGAACGAACGAGCGAAGTGAGTGACTTTGTTCGTATGTCTGGTGATTAAGCTCTAAGATCGGTACCGCAATAATGGAAATAACCTGTATCAATCACGAACGAGCGAAAGAGAAAACCCACGAACTCACAAACTCACGAACGAACGAACGAACGAACGAACGAGGTGAGTAGCTAATTCTTTTGATTTAAAGTGGTCTCTATGATTACAACGTGTATTTCCGTAGTGAACTGTAAAATAAACATTAGACTGGCGCAAGAAAGTGTGAATTATCAGATGATCAAAATACCCAAATATTCTCAAGACTACCAAGTATTGGACTTTATCGACAAGGGAATGTAATGTTGTAGATGATGTGAAGTTCATGTACTCTATACTGCAGATAACGTCAAGTTGCAGATAACTTCAAGTTCATGACATCTAAATTGTTGAATACAATCATAACATGAATCGTGGAATAGAGGACTATGAAGGTTAAATGTTTGCTAGGATAAACTCAGTGAAAGATCACCCTTGGAAAGCTCTAAATACAATACGCTTCACCAAGCTATGAAAAACTTCAAATTGCTCGATTTTTCATTTAGAGCAGAGATACCTCCAAGAGCCAATTGGTTTAATGTTGATGATACGAACAAGCGAAGCGAGTGAGTGAGAAGAGAGCTTTTAAGTGAGTGAATGAGTGAGTGAGTGAGTGAGTAGCGAACTTTTGGTGAGTGTGTAATGTCTGTTACAAGCTTTAGAACTTAACTAATGTGTCGAATTAGACCTCTTTAAAAGCAACAATGTGTACTATGTATGGTTTGCAACTTATATAGTTGTCTCAAAGTGGCAATGTGTGTAGCTCGTCTAATACGTAGGTACTTTGTCTAATAACCTTTCGTCTAATAACCTTAAACCTAGTTGTTGTGGTCCGAGTCGTCCTGCACGTATGTGTAGTGTATCGACTACTGAGCAACGTCTGGTCATCCTAACAGAGTGAGTGAGTAGCGCACTTTCGGTGAGTGAGTAGCGAACTTTTGAGTGAGTGAGTGAGGATTGAGTGAGTGCCTACTCCCAAGTTTTAATTTGGACTCAATGTTAGCTATGCTCTAAATCCTGTAAAATTAGGTTTCAATAAGCGAGAGACCAAACTATAAGGATAATAGTCATGTGATGTACCTTTTATAGTGGAACGTGCGAAGCGAGTAAGTGAGTGAGTGAGTGAGTGAGTAGCGAATTTTGAGTGAGTGTGTGAGAACAAACTCGCTTGGCTCGTTTGTGAGTTGTATGAATCCAATGCTAATTCTTCTATGAATATATTTTCAATGATTTAAATAATCTCTATGTAAAGTTGATATGACAAAAGAGCCACCAATGACAAGAGACCTACAAATGAATCTCTTTAACACACTACCCAATCTGGCCATTTTTTGGCTAATTTGTAGATGAGTTTTCCCATAATCGAATTTGTATACTCAGATTTTGATATAGCTCAAGACATTAAGTGGAGACTTTTACAGATATCCTGTATGAGCTGATATGTCGAGCAAATAGTGCTGCGAAGCAGTACTATGAGTGCTTGATACCCACGAACAAACGAGCGAATAGTGCTGCGAAGCAGTACTATGAGTGATACTCACGAACAAACAAGCGAACAGTGCTGCGAAGCAGTAATATGAGTGTTTGATACTCACGAACAAACAAACGAAAGAATTCGCTTCGCTCGTAAGGCACTACAGATATCTTGTCTGAGCTGATTGGAGAGCTGATTGATAAGCTAGCTAAGCTTACTTTGTTCAATCCCTTGATCACTTTACTTAAAAGGTACGGCATAAGCTCACTCACGAACTCACTTCTCGCACTCAATCGCTCGCTAAGCTCGTATCTACGTGATCTACATATCAGATACAGTGGACGAATTTATCCCACAAACTTATGACATCATCACCATGAGACACTGGTGTAACTGTACGATCAAAAAATTTCCACTCAACCCTTCTCGCCACACTCACACTGCTCTCTCGTGGTGATCTATTTTGCACCTTCATTTCTGCTGATGCTAACCATAAAACATGAACCCATGAAACTTGCAGGCCAGTCGCGGTCACCTTGGACTCGTATGACCAAAAAAGGGTCTCCTCGTGCTATCTTTAGGAATCTGACTACAACTTTCCATATCCCAGTTTTCGAATGAATCTTTGTATGTCAGAGAGCTGTTTGGGTTTTTGCAGGTTACTTCCATTCATAGCACTCGGTATTGAATTAATAGTGTTCATATTCAATTCAAAAATTCGCAACTCACTCACGAACTCACTTTGTTCGTTCACACTCACGAACTCACTCACTTGTTCGTTCACACACTCACTCACTTGTTCGTTCAATACCAATTGTTACATTCTCAATATGATTTCAATATTACAATTTCATTACACCATCTTCTCGGTTTAAAAACTACACTAATGTTTCGCTCGCGAGTGATTGAGTGTCACCTTCTTAGCTCATGTATTAAATGGAAATCTAACTATTGTTGTGCACCCACCAGTAACTTGATTGTAGAAGAAAATAAAACTAGAATATTGTTGGCGATTAGGATCTGTAGAACTCAGGTCTCTTTAACTTGTAGTTATTATATCCATCATTGCTAGCCATCCAACTGTGGGGTACATTAGAGTGTACAATCTCCTGTTTCACAGTCTTCATTCTAACACTTGCAAAATCGGTGCTTTAAAACCAAACGAAATCGTCTTGACATTATTCTTCTCCTTATGTGTTGACTTCAAGACTCAGCTTCTCTTATTCTTATTATTCAACTGTGTATTTTTAGTGCAACCAACTTGGTGATGTACAGGACTTTTGATCAAGATGTTTGGCATTGGTGTGCCTTCTGATACCAATGCTCCAGGAGTGGTTTTTGAGCTCGAGATGATTTTTACAGAGTGCCAAAAACGGATGATTACATTAGGGGTACGAGCTTTTGGGCAATTTGACAAGAGACTTGTACCAACAATGTGAACAGTGAATAGAAGCAGTGTACAAGTGTGTACTAACATACTCCTGAGGTGCATATGAAGTGAATCAAGTTCAGTCAGTCAGTCAGTCACCTACTCACTCACAAACTCATCACTACGCGCTTCGCTCGTTTGCAATCACATCCTGTTAGCTGCAAATTTCGGCTTGACTCGAATCTAGGCTCAGCTATTTCTTTGGTAGCGCTGCTAATGCCGAGTCCTAGTTGGTCATTTGGTAGCGCCACTTTGGCTCCCAGTTGATTACCAAACTCGTACAACCATATCATAAAAATAGTGTCAAGTTTTTGGTTTCCACTGTCTATGACATTCTTTGCTGATTTCCAAACAGCTAATTCTCATCTTTATATACTCTTTAAATTACATAACATGCACCTAGTCCACTAACCCATTTGCTATTTGTCAAGAGTATTCCCACATACAATTGTGTATGAAAAATATTCAATCATACTCCGCTCGTTCGTTCTATCAAGTCTAACAATTTACAATGGAGTACTGCAAGTTGATCTTGATGGTACTTTTAATTTATAATGCCTGGCTTTATTTGGCAATGCTTGTCATGCTACAGGTGGAAAACTACAACAAAGACAACAAGAATCATGTATACTAACAACAAAAATATATTCGGTATATAGTTATAGGCGCTGTCTGATTAGTGACAAGCGGTATTGACAGGTTTTGTTTCAAACGAGCGTAACTTATTTGATGAGCTTGACGGTTTAATGAGTTTGACGTATTGAGTTCAAACTGGTTATTACTATACCCTTTAACCGTTTATAGAATCTTGAATAACCAGCTAGAGATATATGCTAGTTTATATATGAGAAGGTTGAGTCGAATAATGTATCTGTCACATGTGTGAATTGTTTGTGTATCTCACGAGTGAAGAATGAGTGAAGAATGAGCAAAGCGAGTGATTGAGTGGTGAATTCAATGATTCGCGAAGCGAGTGAGTGAGTAGCGAATCCAAGAATTTGCAGCGATTGAGTGGCGAATCCAAGGATTTGCAGCGATTGAGTAGCGAATTCAACCATTTGAAAGCGAACAAACGAGTGGTGAATTGATTGAACGATCTAAGCTCACACACTCATACATTGTAACCTTTACACATTTCCATAACTCTCACACATTCACACTCATGTTTGTGTTTGCGGGGTGTCGCTTGACATTGTGTGGTTTCATTCAAAAGTCATCAAACATTGTTACTGGTGTATTTACAATGACAACCAAATTGGAATACTTTATATATTTCAACCATCTAGAACCAGTTAGGGCTTCACCTTGACTGTTTTTCGAGATGTCGATAGTTCTATACCCGAAACATTTATTATGTAAAGTGAATCTGCACCCTACACATCTTTCTTGTGTAATAAGCTGACACTTTAAGCTGACACTTTAAGCTGACACTTTAAGCTGACACTCTTGTAATAAGCTGACATAATACCTCTTAATGACCACCTTGTACCAATTTGAACAATACTAAACAAAGATACACTTTTACCAAAAGATACCAATAGACTTGTAAAACATGGCGATATAACGACTGTGACAGTACATGAGACAAGTTTCTAATTGAATATCGCACTAAAATCACCATATTTGGGTCTTTTTGGTAGGGTTAAGGTATCGCCAACTCATACAGCTCATACATTCCAACTCAAACGATATCTATGTAACCAACAAACGTTCCATACATCTATCAGCTAATGACTAATAATGTAAATTAAAAAGTTTGTGATTAGCTCATGAGAAGTTTATATGTTTTTTGTATGTATTTTACATGGAAGTTTAATGAATTTTTCATGGATTTTGTATGAATTTTACATAATTTTACACCCATTTCACAAAGTTTGCAGACCTTGCCAACCAACGTAATACGTGAGTGGGTGAGTGGGTGAGTGCCAGGTGAGTAAGAGTGACTAAATATGTGCGTGAGTGAGAGTGACTGAGTGAGTGACTGAATAAGTGCGTGAGGACCGACTGAATGAGTGCTTGAGTGGTAGCACTTTTGATTTACATATGCTTTCATAAATCAAACTATTTGCTATAATATGATGAATTCTATGAAAACTAATTCTTGATTATGTGAGTAGCGTTGCTCTTGAGTTCGCTACTCACTTGATCGTAATTAGTATTGATTATATACCAGCCTACTCATAAGAATTAACACTCAATTTATAGATATTATATCAACTAAAAGCTAAGCAGTTCCAATATGAACATTCACTAGCTGACTAACACACAAGTATTATCTTTGTAATAAAGGCTGTAAAGTTGAAGTTTCAACTACACTCTACATGAACGGATAGAAACATCTAGTATATTTTTATCTTGCTATTATGATTATGAAACTAGAAGATTCATCGAATTTGTAGATAACTTTGGAGGCTCTGAAGGATATCTCTTTGGGTATAACCGAAGTAAGCAACCGGAGAAAGCGAACAAACTCAATAAGAGAGAAGAATCAAAAGATCATACAAATAAAATTCGCACTCAGGCACTCACTCACTCCTACTCTTTCACTCCCTCATGGACACACTCGCTTCGGGGGGATAAGCTGCTACTGGCCAGCTTTCGATTACATCGAATTGATGCATTTTTCCCAGTGATATATAGCAAACTCTAAAGAATTATTCCTCTGTGACATTCAAGGTGTTTGATATTCATAGCATTTAGTGTTGAATTCATACAAATTAAGTTAGCTACTCATAAAGGCCGGTACCGTAAAGGAGCAAATTATATCAATATGCAATCAGTTATATTCAGTCCAACTCGTTTGTTCGTTCGTTCGTTTTGCTTGTTCGTTTGTTCGTTTGTTCGTTCGTTTAGCTCGTTCGTTCGTTCGTTCGTTCGCTTCATGGCATTCTCCCTCATATGTCCAAATAGTTAAAGTCCCCACTTACTCACCACAGCTTTAAAATAACCAATTTGGTGTAAATTGGTTTACGTAATGTAATGTAAGTTTGTAAGGTGTAATTGTTATATCTCGTTTAAAGATAACTTCACTGAGTGTGTGAACGAGCGAAGCGAGTGAGAGTCAAGGTGAGTGACTGAGTGACTGAGAGACAAAAGGTGACTGGGTGACTGAGAGACAAAAAGTGAATTGTTGAGTAGGCGAGTAGGTGATTTCGCTCGTTCGTGAGTGCTTGAATGAACACTTTGTACTGCATTTGTAGAGCATATGGATTGATTTAACAAAGTTTAATTGTAAAGATGTCCAAATACCATAGTATTACAATATCACAAAGTACTACATAATGTTACAGTATTACAGTATCACCGACATACAAATGGGATTTTCAGGCAAAGCACATAAGATACGAACGAGCGAAGCGAGTAAGTGTTGCATCTAAAAGCGTTCAAGTCAAAAGTTTGCCACAAACGAGCGAAGCGAGTTTGTTCCTTTTCGTTTTCGCTACTCACGAACGAATGAACAAACGAACGAACGAACGAGCGAGTTCGTTCGTTCGATCTTGAGGGCCTTTACAATTCTTCCATTTCTCTCATATAAATCATATTCAGATCATATGAATATCAGTCATAGAGAACATGTTCAAATCATAGTAATCGTTGTACAGATGTCGTTCAAATCAAAAGAATTCGCTCCTCACTCACTCACTTTGCTTGTTCGTTATTCGCTCCTCACTCACTCACTTTGCTTATTCGTTATTCGCTCCTCACTCACTCGCATCTCTTGCTCGTTATTCGCTCCTCACTCACTCGCTTCGCTTGTTCGTTCTTGACAAACCCTGGTGTACGTGATCTTAAGGAATGGACACTATTCTTGGTGATGTTGGTGTTGCCACATTGATGAATTTTCTTATACTATACAGAAGAAAATTCATAATTGGACTTACGGTTTCACGATATTAAAGGCACAACTTGATATCCCCGTAACACCAGAAAGTCATCGATTATAACAAAGACAATAGAGTTTTATGTTCAATACCTGTTGAGTGGTTTTACAGACTCAACTCTATGACAACAAAGTATACTACAAGTTATGACTGCTGAGATACAACCGGTCCAGTCTCCAGCCAAACGAACGAGCGAAGCGAGTGAGTGAGTGCGTGAGTGAGAACGAGCGGAGCGAGTTAGTTCGTGAGTGAGAACGAGCGGAGCGAGTTAGTTCGTGAGTGAGTTTGTGCGTGAGTGCGTGAGTGACTGGCGACTCCTTTGATCAAAGACTACCTTTCAATGCTTTATTCCATCTTTGATATTATCTTCAGTATTATGAGCAGACCGAGTGAGTGAGTAATGGTTTTTTAAAGATTCACTCGGTAAACGATTTCACACACACACTCGAGTTCGCTACTCGTTAAAATCTATCCTTTTGTATGCTGTTCTTGTATTTGTACCATGACTTTCTATTTGTACCATGACTTTTGTACTATGCCATGTGTACACTAAATCTATTTGTACCATACCTTGTCTACACCATGTATCTATTTGCCTCAACTCCACCTCTATCATTTGTAATCTACGTATCTGTAAACCCTCCATTCATCTCCATCTCAGTCCCTCCATCGATTCCCCCATCCATGCCCCCCTTACACACACACCCTCAACGCTTCTGTGGTTGAACAACCCAACTGGGAAAAATGCGACCAAACCTTTTGAAAATCCCAGCGCGTAAACCAACTACACAAACCATATGGGGATGGAACCCGATAGAATAGGAGTGTACGACACCTCAAACATATATTCACCAAGCTATACCAACTCAACCAATAATGAAAACTCACCAGAAGTCTATATCCCCGCACATCAAACCAATTTCCAAAAAATCAAGGACAAACTAACCAACTTGGAACCTCGACTAGGCTTCCACAACGACCCTACAGCTAAGAAATGCCACATCCTAAACGTCTACAAGGCAATAGAAAAGGTGACATTAGCAGGAAGTAAATATGATGGCCATCTCCAGCAACTTGGCTCTCTTACCCAAACTTGGTCAGCGTCTCAGGAACATCAAAAGTGTGGTAATTTACTCATTGGATTCAATAATATTGTGAATGCTCAAGGTAAAAATGATCATGACTTCTTGGACAAGTTAACTGTTATGAACTTGGCTTTGAATAAAGCAATTCCAAACGAAGCAAAGTATATCCAACATGTGAATGACCTCGAAAGGCTCAAAAAAGACTTGATGGGGTTAGAAAAGAAACATGGAATAGGAGCACCAGAAACATTGAAATTGAAACAAGATATCGAGTATGCTCTTCTGGCTTTGAAAATCCTGGACAACGTTTTCCATGCTCAATTTGCTGTTGAATTTAGACGTGCCTTGACTACGGTCTTGGACACTGTGCAGGATAATTTGAACAGATTGCAAAATTATTATTGGAATCTATCTGTGGCAATTGTTGAATATGATAGAGATTTGCAAGAGAAGGAAAGAAATGGGGAGATATCAGTGGCTAATGGTGTGGCTAATGGTGTGACAAATGGCGTGACAAATGGTACGACCAATGGTATGACCAATGGTATGACCAATGGTATGACCAATGGTATGAATGGTATGACCAATGGTATGAATGGTATGACCAATGGTATGACCAATGGTTTGACAAATCGTGTGACAAATGCTAACCGGAGGAATAATTTACCCAATGGAACTAGATTGAATAATATGAGTCCACCTGTTGGATCTTCAATGTCGAGTATCTCCAATGGAACTTCACATAGTTTATCACATGAAGGGTTGAATATCGACAGACTTGTGATTTCAAATGAGAAAATTAACCCACCAGTCAGGTTGAATGCCATGCCAAATACTCATAATGACAATTGGTCAAATGATAACCGTTCAACGGAATCATACAACTTAAGAAATGAGTCTGATCCCTATGGATATTTGCATCCCACATTGGATAGTTCATCAAGCTTCTCTAATCAAAAAAGTACTCAATTAAGGCAACGTCAAGATGATAATATCAATAGACAGGGTGGATATGATGAACCATACGCGTTTTCACAAATGACCAATGAACAGAAATATGATCGAACCGTTAACAACGATCGAACGATTAATAACGATCGAACTATTAATAACGATCGAACGATTAATAACGATCGAAATATTAATGAACAATTAAATAACTCTCATATGGGTCAAAGCCAACAATCTAGTGGTCAGTCAATGGGTCAATATGAAAGCCAATTTCAAGAACATTCACTTCGACCAATGGGTCAATATGGTCGACAAATTCAAGAACATGGACCTCGCCCAATGGCTCAATATGATCGACAAATTCAAGATCAATCACCTCGAATGGTTGAACAATCACCTAAATTCTACCCAATGTCTGAGTACCCTCGTTATATGTCGGAACCTCGTTATATGTCGGAACAGCCTCGTCATATGTCAGAACAACCTCGTCATATGTCAGAACAACCTCGTCATATGTCAGAACAACCTCGTCATATACCAGAACAACCTCGTCATATACCAGAACAGCCTCGTCATATGCCAGAACAACCTCTTTTCTTTCGTCAAATGCATGAGCAAATACCTAAATATCAAAAGACAGAGATTTCAAATCGAACAAGAGAAGATGACACACTTGATAGTAGACCAGCTTACAATGACCCACTAGTCTTTTGCAAGATTTGTGGGAAAAGTTCAAACTGCCCACATCAAGGTATAGACAATTTTAATCCTTTTGGGGATCAGGATGGTGACCATCAAAGGGAGGTTAAACCGATACAGATACTGTATCAATCGGAGGAGAATTGGGGGTGATAATGTATAATGAGCGAGCAGAGCGAGTAAAGTGAGCAGAGCGAATAAAGTGAGCAAAGCGAGCAATACGAGCCATGCGAGCAAAATAAATCAAATTGTTTAAGGTTAATTGTAGAATAGAGACATAAGCAACCAACCATACCCCGAATAAAGATAGTGATTAAATGCAACCAACATGAACACACAGCCAACATGACCCTACAACCAACATGACCCAACAGCCAACATAAGCTATATATACTGCTTAGGCATGGTCAATAGCAAGCACGTTTGAGTGTGCTGGACAAAGCAACCACGCCTCGTTTTAGAGTTTTGATATATGAGGAAAATGTGTAAGTATTTGAGAATTCGTAATTATAGTTTTGCAGCCATAGTAACATGGGTGCTTGTCTGTTATTGTTTAACGTTGTCCCATCTCTAGTACTGTTTTAGGCCAAACGTCTCGTTTTGTTGAGCGAGCGAACGAACGAACGAACGAACGAACGAACGAACGAACGAACGAACGAACGAACGAACGAGCGAAGCGAGCGAGTGAGTGCGTGAGTTAATGAATGAATGAGTGAGTGAGTGAACGAGCGTAGACTTGTTCACTTGCGAACTCAAAAGTTCGCACTCACTCACGCACTCTCCACACTCACTCAGACTCGCACACTCGCTCTACTCACTCACTCGCACTCACTCACTCACTCGCTTCGCTTCATCGATCGCCACTTTCACTACAAATACTATACGAGTCATGTCACCATACATTATTTAACATATGCATTTAATATTTACAATAATCTCAAAGACATAGTTTCAGCCAACTCCATAATTTTATCTATATACACAATCAATTGCTTCGCTCGTCTCGCCAAACCTCATTTTTACTCGCTTGACTCGCTTGTCTTCACACGCTTGTCTTCACTCGCTTGTCATCACTCGTTTCCATATCACTCGCTTCGTTTGTCTTCACTTGCTTCGCTCGAGTTTACTCGCTTCGTTTGTCTTCACTTGCTTCGCTCGAGTTTACTCGCTTCGCTCGAGTTTACTCGCTTCGCTCGAGTTTACTCGCTTCGCTCGAGTTTACTCGCTTCGCTCGGGTTTACTCGCTTCGCTCGGGTTTACTCGCTTCGCTCGTGTTCACTCGCTCGTTCACTTAAAAACAGTCTTTCCAATCTCATACGACGTTATCATGATTGCACAGGAAGGAACCACCCTCATTGCTCTTGGAGTAAACCCCGAATATAATGCACCCAACCCCTCATTTCTACCTATGTCAATCAAAGACTTAAACATTGATTGTTTCTTCACCTTGTTAACATCGGTAATTTGTAATCTAGTTTTACCAACATCAAAAGGATTGGTGGCAAGAGCGGCAATAAAGCCCGAAATGGATCCCGATATAAAACTACCGACAAAAACTTTCCAGTCATCATTAAACATCGTGGATGTTGATAATATATTCACCATTCTCTTCTTCACAACTTCATATGACATCCAATAAATTCCTGAAAATGGTACATCTCTCCATAAAGTGATTTGTAATCCGGTAAATAAAGTACCCAAACCTTTTTGTCTGAGAGCATTTATCAGATCATTAACTAACCTTGATAATACTTTTTGTTTCTCATTACCAGTTCTTTGTGAAGGAATGGATTGAAGCCTTGTTTTAATAAGTTCTGCTGGTGCAACAAATGTTGCTGCCATGATTCTGGCCAATGAACCACATAACAAAGGATTCAATGCATGCTGACTGATTGGTGACCGGTCTCTAATATATTCATATCCTGTAAAATAAATAACACTTGAAGGAATTGCCATAACTAATGTAAGGGAAAGACCTCTCCATAATGTGGTGATACCTTCATTTTTAGCTATAGATCCAAACCCTTGTAAAGTTGATGTGATCTTGGAGCATGATACACCTGCATTACAGTAACTCTTATCAACCCAAAACAATTGAGGGGACTTTAAGACTGCATCTTTGATGGATTTGGTATTCATCAAGGTGTTTCGTGCATTATTGAGTTGATTTTGTTGTTTAACTGTTTCAATACAGCATGCATTTGGTGCAAGCTCTTGTTGCTGCATTCTAATCCGTACCACATCAAACGGATTCACTATAACCGAAGTTATAAGTGCCCCACAGCATGCACTAACCACTCTCTGACTGAACGAGATATCGGTGGTATTGGTCTTTTCATCGGATAATACCATACTGCTAGGTCGTGATCCAGCCATTCGAATTCCTTGTTCACTATGCATTGGTATTTTCTTGCTCGTTATGTAATCGGACCGAGAATCCGAACTCGGACAAAATTTGACTCACAACGCGGATGTACACTATCCCGTTCCGCAACCAAATGATGTGGGTGTGTTCTCAGGCTTAATCTTCATGGGTGACATATCAAGTTATAATTTAAACAAATACCTTGAAGGTTACCTTAAATTTTACTAAGTATATATTCTGACAGTTATAAACTATACACATTGCGTACGCCACCACAATGTCCCCATCACCGTTTTCACTATACACAGCAACTTGGCATGGTTTACTGCGAAACGACTTTACAAGACTAAGGTCTCTGATGATTGAAAATGGTTTTTTCAATTAGTGACACCAATCTACAGGAAGAGATGGACACTCAGTTTGGATTCTAGTTGGTTTGGAAATATTGAGTTGGTATTCATAAGAACGAGCGAAGCGAGTTTTTTTGAATCTGCTAAGAACGAGCAAAGCGAGTTTGTTTGAATCTACAGAATTAGCTAAGTACGAGCAAAGCGAGTTTGTTTGAATGTACAGAATTCGCTACTCACTCACTCACTCACTCACTCACTCACTCACTCACTCACTCACTCACTCACTCACTCGCTTCGCTCGTTCGCTCGTTCGCATCTTTATATCATCTCCAGATATGGCAACAACTTACTCTATGCATCTCCTTCTCACATAATTATTGGTTAGTTATGCACCTCCTTCTGACATAATTATAGGTTACTTCCCCTAACATTTCAAACAGTATATACCAAAGATTGCTTTTAGCTATTATATGTCCGATGATCTGGTTATTATGTGTAGTGACAATGTACGAAACAAAGATTAACGGAATATCATACGAAGCAAAGGTACAACGGAATAAGCCAATATCACACGAATAAAGTATACATCTTGGTTACTAATTAAATACATGTACAGAATACATCAACATGTATCATCGATACTAAAATCAATACTAACACTTAGCACACTTTTACATTAAAATCAATACTTACACTTAGCACACTTTAACATTAAAATCAATACTAACTCTTAGCATACTTTTACATTAAAACCAATACATGTAATATCTCAATAGTCTTGCATATAATATGCCTATATCCTACATATATCCCAACACTTATCTTTGAGCTATTCGAAGCAGTGAGACAGTGAGGCAATTTGGCATTCAAGAAACGGTAGTTTGGACATGTACGGTAGATTTGACATGTAGGGTAATTTTGACATGAATGGTAGTTTTCAAGCTTTTTTGAGCATAATTTACAAGTTGCTTAATATAGTGTAGAGACGGGCTGATATATGTAATATACGAAAGAAATGTCACTGTACACACACTATACACACAACCCATCAGGTGTTGCGAAATGGATATTTAATGAAAATCTGGTAATGATTATGTATCTTTTGAGGTTATAATTGAATGATAATTATCACAGCGATATCCAACTTTTAGTTAAACTAGTGATTACATCAGACAGTAATTATAATATTGAATATAACTTGGAACTCACGCACTCAGATGTTCGCACGAACGAACTCACGCACTCACTCAAGTACTGACCCACTCAAGTACTGACCCACTCACGAACGGACGAACTCACGCACTCACGCTCACGCACTTAATCACTCACTCACGAACTCACTCACGAACTCACTCACGAACTCACGCACTCACTCACGCACTCGCTTCGCTCGTGCGTTCGTTAGCGAGTGAGCTGACTTGATCCTTTACTCAGAAAATGTAGTCTAGTACCAAGTTGTAGAACATTTCATCTTTATTTCTTATTATTGTACAAGTCTTTATTTTTGATATAAACCAACACTAACTGCTAGATATGAGTGAGTGCAAATATGAGTGAGTATAAATATGAGTTCGTGAGTGAGTACAAATATGAGTTCGTGAGTGAGTGCAAGTATGAGTTCGTGAATGAGTGCAAATATGAGTTCGTGAGTCAGTAAAAATATGAGTTCGCTCTTTCGTTCGTTCGTTCGTTCGTTCGTTCGTTCGTTCGTTCGTTCGTTCGTTCGTTCGTTCGTTCGTTCGTTCGTTCGTTCGTTCGTTCGTTCGTTCGTTCGTTCGTTCGTTCGTTCGTCCGCCACCCCTATTAATTAGTATTTATAGTTATATTAAAATCATGAAACTCACGTACTCACTCACCCACTCACTCACTCACCCACTCACTCACCCACTCACTCATTCACTCGCTTCGCTCGTTCACTCGTACGAACGAGCAAAGAGGTAATACTAAGGAGGTTACATGATCAGAATAGGTATTGAAGCTTGTAGTGCTGCCCAGTAGTACTCTGCTTAGATTATGTGCTCGAGATTATGGTATTTTGAATGATCGAGCGAACGAGTACCTGAGGCTCTCTGCTAGACATTTTCAACATTCATGTTGCAGCATATTGGAATTCGCAGCCATTGAGGAGAAAAATTGATTAACATCCATGAGTCTCATCAGTTGCATGAAATATTAATTTCAAATGACAAGAATCAAGGCATGCTTATTGATTCACGAATAAGTATACACATTAATTCACAAGTAGGCATATTCATTAATTCACAAATAGGAATAGTCACCCACTCACTATTAGGCAATTTCTCGCTCACTCACTAACTCACTCGCGCTCGTTAACAGGCAATTTCACTCACTCGCTTCGCTCGTTCGTTCGTTTACGTCAAATATGAAACTGTAACATCCAAGTCTATATACAAAATAAATCAGACTTTCGAAACTACACGCTTGTATAATCCACAAGCATAAACAATTTTGAGCCAATCAAAGAGCAATCTCGACAGCTCATACTTCATATATACGTCACCCCAGACAACCTTGATAGTAAAACTCCCTAGCATAGTATATTTGAATGCCGTATTTTCTCTTGTAGTAATCTTCAACCTTGGTCATACTAAAAGAAACCTGATCATTATACTGTCGAGTCTTGGTTATCATCACGGAATGGCCACTTCATATCAAACTCCCCAACTTCACTCATATTCCCTACGCAATTTCATGTTAAATTGCCGATTCTTTTCATTCACTTAATCATCCGTATTGGCCTCCTCATTGGCATTCCGTCTTCTTTTCTTAGCATTGGCCTCCTTAATCATCTCAACAAGCACATCTTTATCAGCTTCCAGAGGCCTCTCCGATAGCATCACCTCTAGCTTCTGGATATCGTTTGCATCGTTATACTTTAGTTGGAGCAACTTCCTTTGCTGCTTGTACTGTTCTTTATCAATCTTGAGATTTTTTATAGACTTGGTGTATGTAGGTACGCAATAGGTTACTGGTATAGAATAATCTCCAAAATGATAAACTACGAAGCAGCTCAGGAGCGAAGCAGCTCAGGAGCGAAGCGAGTGAGTGTGCGAGTGAGTGCGTGAGTGAGTGTGCGAGTTAATGTGCGAGTTCGTTCGTTCGTTCGTTCGTTCGTTCGTTCGTTCGAGAGTGCGGTACCGGTCTTTTAAGGTACGCTTCATTTTAATTAGCAAACCTGACTTTAAAACTACAAAAGGGTGGACTGATAGTAACTTTGTTAATAAGTAATTGTCAAGAATTCTCATTTGAGCTTTTGCATACCAAGTTTATTTGTATCGCTTGTCACTCAATTAGAAAACCACACATGCACTCATAGTACTGCTTCGCAGAACTATTCGTTCAAGGAACGAGCGAAGCGAGTGAGCTCGTGAGTGAATGAGTGAATGAGTGAATGAGTGAGTGAATGAGTGAGGTTACATTAAATGTCCAATTTGCAATACATGTCACATTCGAGACATACATTGTCAGGTGGCGAGTTTGGCTGGGGCGGCACATCTGTTAAGCGATAACGCAGGTGTGTGTGTCTGACGGCAACGTAACAGAATTTGGAGACGTGGATCCCAAGAGGAGTTCTCTTTTCTTCTTAACCACTCAGTCACTGAGTCACCTCGCTTTGCTCGTTCCACAATAATACTTTCGTATGGTATGTACGTTTACGTTTGAGAGTTCATGTCATGATAGCAGCAACATGTAGCTACCTTGCTGCCTTTGGTGACAATTTAGATTGTTTGCGATGTTTCCTCTGGAGACTCGTACTCCCAATAAAAGGGCAGAACGAGAGTAGCGAATTCCTTGATTAATTAGAGTATAGTGAAGTTGTTAATGAAGATCCATTGATTGGTTTAATATTTAGATTTTAATAACACTCAGGCAAACACTCGAGCACTCACTCACGAACGATCAACCTCACTCACTCACTCACTCACTCACTCACTCGCTTCGCTCGTTCACCCACCCACTCACTCACTCGCTTCGCTCGTTCGTTGTACTGGCACGAACTTGGTATAAAGATTAACATTCGAACTGAAATCAATTCCATAGCCAACTATTCAATGAAAGCCCCTTTCAAGCAAACATCCACTTGTGCAAATAATCTACAAACTTCCGAATGATATATAAATCGTACATTGATTGGAAGGTATGGTGAGTGATATCTTAAACGTGATATCCATGAGCGTTCAGAGACAGCAAAGAGTATCAATAAAGGTAACTCACTTTGCTTCGCTTCGTATTCTCCCACTACACTACTCAACTTGAATATATGGATATTGAGTAGATGTATATCTGAAAAATATACGGAAGAATCGAAAAGGTTAAAGACCCGAGAGGGCCAACTGTTCTAGGTGTTGAAATATACTAAAGAAGACTTTAGAGATTAAAGAAACCATACAAACCATGCGAATCAAATCATAGAATTCATAGAATTTGCTTCGCTCGTTCAGGCACTCCCGCATATTGTTCGTTCTCACGCACTTGGTCACTCACGCACTTACGCACTTGGTCACTCACTCACTCACGAACTCACTCACGAACTCACTCACGCACTCACGCACTCACTCACTCGCTTCGCTCGTTCGCTTCGTACACTTATATATGAAATCACTCAAACTACAAAGATTCTAACCTGTGCACAAGTTTGTTCATATGAATAGATATTGCTTGATTACATTCAATTGAAAAGTGCATGGTAGTGCTTCTATTCTCGCTTGAATAAAAGACATGGCCAATTTGTATTTGTATTCGCTTTGGTTGGCTGCGAAATATACTTTTACAACAGCCGCTACCACCTTATTTACAAATCTGTCAATGATTCAAAATATGTTTTCCCGTATAACGAAAGCCAAAGAGGAGGATGTAAAGATGCTGTCACCACCTTCTACTTCCACCTTCAACTTCTCTGTCTTGTTGGAGAAAATGGACAATTGTAGCAGTTCAAGACACTTTTTCAAATGATGATTCCAGTTCTTTTATTCGCTCCTCAGACATGTACTTGTATCGCTTGTCAGACATTTACTTGAATAGTTATACGTACTTGTATTACTCCTTACTCGTTCATTTATTCGTATAACTCGCAATAGAACTCACAATAGAGCTCACACCAGAACTCAAACCAGAACTCACACCAGAACTCACACCAGAAATCACACCAGAAATCACACCAGAAATCACACCAGAAATCACTCAAAAATTCACCACTCACTCACTCACTCACTCACTCACTCACTCACAAACTCACAAACTCACAAACTCGCTTCGCTCGTTTGTTCGTTTGTTCGTTTGTTCGTTTGTTCGTTCGTTAATACTCCACAACAGTGTCGCTACACTTGAAAATATTAATATGACCATCCTGGTTATAATTTGTAGCAAGAATCATCCTATGCGGATGAAACGTAGTCGTTGATAAATAACTCACCGTACGATTACTCAAGTAATGCTCATGTGGATTCTTCAAGCTTGTCAAGTGATTTCCCGAGGTTGTCCATAAATCCACCGATTTTGACCCGGTAGTTATAACCGGAGCATGTTCATGCAAGTCTGCACATCTCATTGAATTTTCATCCGTGTTAAACGTCAAAACCGGATCATTTGATCTGATATCCCATAAACTCACAAATCCGTCAGAAGATCCACTCATCAATTCCCTAAACCCTCCTCTTTGCATGTGAACTTGCCTGATTGATCCTTTCCCAATATATTGATTAGAACCATTGGCAGTATTACCTTGTTGAGAACGATGAACACCCCAAGTCATGACCATTGACTCTCTAGAATCCAATCTACGATCATAAACTCGAAGACTTCCATCATCAAATCCAGCAACAAATATATTACCTGCAACTTGATCAGATGTTAAGGAAGTGATTGACGAAGATGATCTCGCTGGAATATCAACCAAACATAATTCTCGAGGGGCATCCCAAACTCTGATAATTTTAACATCTCCACTTACTAAAAGTGACCCTCTTGATTGTTGCCAATCTGAAATCAATCCGGAACTTTTGGATGTAAGCAACAAATCGGTCAATGCTCTCCAAGCTGCCACCAACTCCACGTCCGCGTTGCTATGTTCTTTGTCATCAATGTCGATGCTGTCATCAATTCGAGATTGTTTTGGGATGTTATAATAATTGGTGAAATTTTTGTATAGTTTCACCACCCCATCCGAGGATCCGGCCAAAAGTAAAGGAGAATCGTCTTCGTTCAAAAACTTGATGTCGGTGATTTTGGTACCAAACGGGTTACCATTACTAAACTTTTTCACTAAGGATTGTTCTTCCCAATCCCAAATAGATAAGTTATCTTTTTCATCACTCACCACTAAGATTTTTTCGAATTGAGTGAATTTGATCAATTTTGGTTGAGTTTTATTGTTAAGTATAGTGATTGATTTATTCCAATCGCCACGTATAGCCAAATCCTTTTGAGGTTGAGTTTCTTGGATGATTGATTCGTTTCTATTTTGTCTCCATAATCGTTTAACGTATTCTTTTGATCCTGGTTCATCGATTTCATTTTTAGACATTTGAGGTTCTTGGAAGTATTCACAACTATATTCAAAGAATCCACTATCTGATGGGAAGCTCGGTTGTTTAGATAAATCTCTTGCTTTATAGTATGGAGTTTTTGGTTTATATTCACTACCATAATTTGATTGAGTTGGGCCGGAATTTAAGATTCGGGTAAAGTTTTTCAAGTCATTATCTTCACTAATTTGGAAATTTTTAAAGAGTTTTGAGATAGATAAGTTTTTGATTAATGAGGAAATGGACTCGGTGTCGGAATCATTTTCATCATCAAGATGACTGTTGAGTCCATTTACCGAGATTGATCTCGTAGCATATTTTGCTCCATTGGGTGTTTTTTTATGTAAAACAGACCCACTAGATATTTGTCTTCTTGGTCCACCATTAAGTTGACGATTAATAATGGTTGGTTGAGGTTTAAAACTTTCACTAACATTGATTGTTGATTTACTTAATAAATATGCTTGCATTTCTTTAACAACTGGTCCTAATTCACTTTCATTCAATTTCACCATCACAGTATCAATCAATGTCTCTGCCAATTGTTTCACTTCCAAATGTGGGTCTTCTGCCAAGATCAACAAGGCCTTCCAAATGGAGCTGAAAATCGACCCATATGCTGGCGATCTCTTTCTGAAGTCATTCAAAGAATTGGCATTATCAATCAATACAATCTCTTCTTCAAGTTGATTATATGCCACCACGAGGAAAAACTTCGAGTATATGGCAACAAATCGATCGATAAAAAAAATCACCTCTTTTCTAACCATCGATGATCCATCTCCCAATAAACTTAATATAGAGTTGGCTAATCTCAAGTCCATTTGCTTTAGTTCAGATGCTTTGACATCAGATGAGGGTTTGGTGTCATCCGAAGAATCACTATCTCCTTCCCTTATAAAGGTAGTCAATGCTAAAATTAATGAGGTTCGAACCTCAGGTATGGGATCATTAAGTAATATAAGAAACTTTTCTAAATATCCTTCCTTACATATAATCCATTTGCCATCCGGATACTTGTTCCAAAGTTGGGACAAAAGCAACGCACACCATTGTCTTAATAATGGATTCTCACTATTGGTTATAAAGTTGAGACAATTATTAACAATCTCTATTGAAAAGCATAATCGTTGACCATTTTTAAAATCTTTAATGAACAAGGTGAGTATAAATGCACTCATAGCTTTATGATCATCATTGATTAATATATTTGCAGGTGATGTACCCAAGATTGTACCTCCATTGGTTGCTGTATTTGCTTGACTTGAGTTAAGTATGAGATAAAAATAGTTGTATCCTTTGTCTTTACATAATTCTTGTTGAGTACTTTTATAATCAATTGCCATAATTCTTGCCCAAATGAATATTAATACCGGCTTTAATTCTTGAGCTGGTGATTGTAAAAGTCGTAAAACATATGGGAAAATACCAATAGATAAAGACAAGTAGACAGTCCATGGACCCAAGTCTAAAAATTTCGATAACAATATCAAAGCTCTTAATCTATGTACTTGAGAAAGTAAAACTTGAAGTACAATTGGAAGTTGCTCCGGAAATTGCTTGGTTGAAGGTCCTGCATATTTCAACCAGATTTCAAATGCAGTTAATTGTTGTTCGAAAAATGTCGAATGTTGATAGTTTGGAATTAATTGTGATGCAGTAGGAGATGATGGAGGTGCTGATGATGAGCCGGCGGTCTGGGTGGTTTGACCGGTTTGCACAGCTTGAGATGATGCATTATTTATCAGTACTGAAGAATTTTGTTGGGAAGAAGAACCTGTTGAATTTAACAGAGTTTGAGATTGAGATTGAGATTGTAATTGTAATAAATCATCAGTTGAAGATGATGAATTATTTTTAATAAGTTGAGCCAACACTTGATCAAGAGCCAAATCCCATGAATCCCACATTGGATGAAATCTAACTATTTCAGGTAATGGTGGATCACTTATTGGATTACAATTTAAGTTTGGCATTATACGTTTTGCAAGTAAGAAATTACGAAATAATGCAGCAACCATTAAATCTTGTCTGAATAATCTTTTAAAAATTGGTCTTGAAAGTGATGTCCAAGCTATAGTATCAGTAATTGCAGTGAATATCCAATTCAATTCACCTAATGGAGTTCTTCTATCAGTTAATTTCCCAGGTACTATAACATTTCCAACTGAATTGGTTGGTAATAATGAGTAATAACTATGCTTTAATGGACTTTGCATTATAAACCATTTTATACTTATATCAATAGGACATGTTAAACAACATGAAAATAAATCAGCAGGTAGATTTGGATTCATTGGTAATAGTTCTTTGGATTTACATGCTGCCAATTGAATACAATCCAAATATGCAGAAGTTGGTGATGGTGCACTTGTATCATGAGTACCATCATTATCATCATCAATTCGTTTTTGAACAAACTTTTTAAAATTATGTACAATATTCCCGGCACTATTACAATCATATACGAATATCACTGGTGCACCTAACCATGTTTGTAGATCATATAAAGAGATTGGGATATACTGAGTATAACCTCTATTAAAAACCCAAATTTCTCCTGATGATGTTGGTTGAGGTACACCATGACCATTATAATGGAAAAGGATTCTTTCATCTTTAGCATTTCTTCGTAACGTATTACAAAATCGTTTCACATCTTCAACACAAGGATCTAACGATTGTTTATATCTTGTTCTAAGCGATAATGTTTCATATTGAGATTGTAACTTCTTACCTATTGACTCAATTGCTTTCTTGGTATCGGAAAAGTTTGTTGGGTCACACCAAGCTTCTAATTTGGCTGCAGGGAAAGTTTTCATTATATCAGGAGGATCAACTCCAAGATTAAGACAAAGAACTAGTACTGCACTGATTGTCTTTTGTCGCTCTTTCATAACCTTCCAATCGGTGATTGGTTGGTAGTTTTTATAATACTTTGGTGATAGCTTCATTTCATTGGTTATAGGATTCCCATTGGTATAATGCCGTTTATCGTCAAAATAGATGTAGAAGGTGTTTGCCAATGTGTTTAGAAAGTTTTCCGAATTGTACTCTTGATCGAATCCATGTCTCATATTGTCGTTTAATGTTTGTAGTGGCCTTGAGTAAACCATTGACATTTTGTTTTTATTTGAGGAATGAGAAATGTGGTGAGTGTGAGGTTGGTAATGAATATAGTGTGAATGAAAATGCAATCAGCATGTTGATGTGATCAGCACAATATAAACAGTATCTTTATGGAGCATGTATAAGTTTATGTAGCATCTATAAGTTTACGCAGTATCAATAATCAGTTTACGCAGTATCAATAATCAGCGCAGTATCAATAAGCGCAGTATCTATAATCAGCTTTTTCAGCCAATAATCAGCTTGTTCAGTCAATAATCAGCTTGTTCAGCCAATAACCAGCTTATCATCATTAACAATTCATATCACCTTACAACTTATATCTTTTCAAATCATTCGAACAAGGTTATTTTTGCTCAAATACCCACCGATGGGTAATTGTAGGAGTTTAGATATGGAATTGATCAATTATGGCACATAATTGCCTGTTAATGTGAGACGAACGAGCGAAGCGAGTAAGTGAGTGAGTGAGTGAGTGAGACGAACGAGCGAACCGAGTAAGTGAGTGAGTGAGACGAACGAGCGAAGCGAGTAAGTGAGTGAGTGCGTGAGTGCGTGAGTATGTGAGTGAGTGAGTGAGTGAGTGAGTGAGTGAGTGAGTGAGTGAGTGAGTGAGTGAGTGAGTGAGTGAGTGAGTGAGTGAGTGAGTGAGTGAGTGAGTGAGTGAGTGAGTGAGTGAGTGAGTGAGTGAGTGAGTGAGTGAGTGAGTGAGTGCGTGAGTGCGTGAGTGAGTGAGTGAGTGAGTGAGTGAGTGAGTGAGTGACTGAGATTGTGAGTGAGATTGTGAGTGAGTGAGATTGTGAGTGAATCAGTGAGTGAGTGTGTGTGTGACTGAGTGAGTGACTGAGATTGTGAGTGACTGACTGACTGACTGACTGACTGACTGACTGACTGACTGACTGACTGACTGACTGACTGAGTGAGTATCAAGTACTCATAGTACTGCTTCGCAGCACTATAAATTATTAATATGATCTCTAGTGCATACAATTGTTCGTTTCTTCTCATACTTGATATTCATGATCATAAGAACTTGCAATATCCAACTATGGTTTAATACTGCTAACCGACATGCCTTGTTTTGTTATTTTCATCCAAAAGTGCACCATAAGATACAAATCAGATGGAGTTTACCATTGAAAATAAACCTATTGGTGCACTACGAACGAACGAGCGAACGAGCGAGCGAGGCGAGTGAGTGAGTAGCGAATTTTTTGATTAAAAGTATTCTCCACTCAATTACTCACGCACTCACGCACTCAAGAACTCACGAACTCTTTCACTCTCTCACTCACTCTCTCACTCAAGCACTCTCTCACTCACTCGCACTCTCACTCTCTCACTCTCTCACTCTCTCACTCTCTCACTCTCTCACTCTCTCACTCTCTCACTCTCTCACTCTCTCACTCTCTCACTCTCTCACTC